>JAXFYN010001166.1:0-25165 GCA_036172215.1 Camellia granthamiana
TTTCTGCTTTTGAACCCTTTACAGCTTGTCCAGCTGCTTTTCAAAATATCCCAGCCCTCCGGGGGATATTTTGGGAGGAAAGCTTGGGTGCATTTCCCTCCCCTTTTACACCCTTTTTGATCCATTTAAGGGATGCACAGCTCCTTTGTTGAGGTTACAACATTTGATCTCAAGAGCTTCTCTCCCAAAACCTCCATTTCCATAGCAAAAAAACCTAAAAAGCTTCAAGGTTCTAGGCCATTCCTTCATCAACCCTAAGCCTCACCATCACCACCTCCATTCCAGCAGCAAAGGAGGGTTTTTCAAAGGCTAAGGATCAACAAATTGAAGCCAAGAAGCAACCAAAGTTGGATCTCCAAGGTAAGTCACTAATTCCCTTTTTCTAGCACAATTTTGCATCAATTCTTTACCTATTTGCTCACTGTTTTGGGCTTCGAACTCTACTGAAAATGTCACTATTTTGAGCTATTCTACAAGTTTGATTAAGGGTTCAACCCATTTGAGAGCCCCATTTGTACTTGTTTCAATACCTCTTAGAATGCCAATATCTTGCATGCTTTATTTAGCTTATGATGATCTGATTTCGAGCCTGATATAAACTGTGGTGGGCCTATTTTGAGCCCCTCTTCAACATTGAAGAAGAGCTCACCATGTTTGGTGACTCTATCATGCACTTGCTTTGTAATTCTTCAATTTACCGTAAAATTGCATGATTTATTTGGCCAATTTGTGATCTGATTTGGAGCATCTCATGAACTAATATTGTGCCTATTTTGAGCCTCTATTCAACTTTGAAGAAGGGCTCAACCTGGTTTTCATGCTCTGCATACCACTTGCTTTGAATTCATGTTCTATTCTTGGTTTTGCATGCTATTTTTAGCTCATGAGTGATCTATTTTCGAGCCTGATATAAACTGTGATTGGGCCTATTTTGATCCCCTCTTCAACATTGAAGAAGGGCTCAACCATGTTGGTGACTCTATCATGCACTTGCTTTGTAATTCTTCCAATTTACCGTAAAATTGCATGCTTTTTTAGGCCTATTTAGCTTCTGTTTTTGGTCATCATCAGGCTTAGAAAGTGTCTTATTTTGGCCCATTATTCATGTCTTGTTAAGGGTTTTAAGCTGTTTGGTGCTTGCTTGTGATACCTCATGTTATAGCCCCTTTTGGCTCATATTTTGCATGCTATATTGAGCATATCTACATACTGAATTGAGAGATGTCATCTCCTGTAAATGTGCATATTTTTGGGCCCCTCTTTAATGTTGTAGAACTGTGTTTTTTAGTTTGGGCATTGTAGATACCACTTGCTTTGTAATTCTCCTCTTTTCCCCCATTTTTTTGCAAGCTATTTTTGCCATGCTTGTGATCATTGTTTGGCCATACTTTGTACTGGAAAAATGCTAGTTTGGGGACTTCCTAGCATCTGTCTTTACATGCCATGTCCATATTGTGCATGTTTGGCGTAGCTGTAGGTCATTTCGGGTGCATAACATTGCATTTCGGGCATCGGGTGTAATTTCGCTATAATTCGGGGGCTGTTTTGCATCATTTTAGTTGCTGAAATTTGCATGTTCCACATGCCATATGCCACATCTCATTTGCATGCCATTTTTGTGCCTTAGGGGCCATGCCTGCTCGGTTTGCGTGCCCGTGTGCACGCATTTCGAGGTAGCTCATTTTCATCTCACGGCCTCTTATGTGAGTGCGGCTGAGGCTCTCTCACATTAGTGTAAGCCAATTTACATTTTTCATGTCATTTGCATTGCGAATGCCACCCGCCTCGGTTTGCGTGTCCCGCGGGCACGCATTTCGAGCATCTCATTTTTTTATCCGACGGCAGCCTATGTGAGTGTGGCTGAGGCCCTCTCATGTTGGCGTAAGCCCATCATTGCATTCCGTATGCCATTTTATGCATTTCTCGGTTTGCGTGTCCGCGGGCACGCATTTCGAGGCATCTCTTTTTTATCATTCCGGCATCTTATGTGAGTGCGGCTGAGGCTCTCTCATGTTAGTGTAAGCCCAATTTGTATTTTCATGCTTCTCTATCACCGCCTCGGTTTGCGTGCCCGTGTGCACGCATTTCGAGGCACTTCATTTTTATCCGATGGCCTCTTATGTGGGTGCGGCTGAGGTCCCTCTCATGTTAGTATAAGTCCATCTTGCATTGCGTATGCCATTTTAGATCTGTTGCATTCCGTATGTTATTGCCTCGGTTTGCGTGCCTGTGGGCACGCATTTCGAGACATCTCATGTTAGTCTCATTATATATCATATTTCATATCATCTCATGCTTGTCTGCCATTTTCTCGGTATGCGTGCCCGCAGGCACGCATTTCGAGACATCTCATTTTCATAGCATTGCGCATGCTAGGTTGTATATTGTTGCATTTCATGCATATCATGCATATTGCATCGTGTTCAGGATAGGAGTTAGCCTGGGCACGGGAAACGAGGTACGTTCCGTACTCCGAGTGGCAGAATGTGTCTCAATTCCAAGTCATCGACACTCCGGATTACCCATGATGGAGTTAGGTTTTGTTGTAGCATTCATCTGCATTCATCCTATATTGAGTTGTGCAATTCGGCTCCTCGGCCATCATGCATTGATATGCGTGATTGGTGGCACGAGGATCGAGGCATGCATATATTTGTGAAATACATTGCTATGCCCCTTCCTGCTCTCTGTCGCAGCAAAATCAAGAATCAGCAAATTTCTGAGGCTTGGCACGCATTTCGAGAAACATTGCAAACAGAGGCTAATTGGGGCATCTTAGTGGATTTCCGCGCCAAAGCAGCCTGGCATGCATCATCCATCAGAAGCAAGGCAGTCCCTGGCTTGCATGCCAGTTTTACAGCTTTCTTAGTTAATTTGTCATTAATAAGAATTTGTATATTTATTCGGACTATTTATTCGGACTGTACTATTCTTTCATTTGGGACTGTATTATTTATTCGGACCCTCTGCGCGAGGGCAAACTTGTAATAAGGGTGTGTGAGTGTGATTGTATGTCTTCCAACCCCCATTTCTTTCTCCCTTTTATTTACCCGCTTACGATGGTTAGATATAGGGCATATTTCAATTAGCATACAGTATGACAGCATGTTTGCATTCATTCATCTGTATTGCATGCACCGGGCTCGGCGCATCATACAAACTGCATTTGTATTTCAATTCCAAGTTGAATACATGTTAGCTGTAGCATTTCATATGCCATGTTTAGAATAGCCGAGCCTGCCATCTTAGTTGCATTTTGCATGTGTTGCATTAGGCAATCCTATACTTAGGATCATGCATGATTTCTTATCGGTTTTTGTTTTGGCTTGGAGTACTCGGTGAGCTTTATGCTTTAGCATCCTTGCATGCGTGTGAGTGTTGCCATGATAGCATGCTTGCCATGAGGCTATTTGCTTATGTGATATAACTGCCTTGAATGCCTGTGGGTGAAGGTTGAGTTATCTGAATTGGAATAATTCGTCAAATGTTTGTTTTAAGCCCACTAGATAGTGGCAAAACCATTGTTCTTCTAAGCCCACCTGAGGGTGGCAAAATCTGCATTTCAGCCTACCTGCGGGTAGCAAACCATTTTCAAACAAACAAACACGAAGTGTTTTGGTTCCAATTCAGGCGATTCGGTCTATACTTGTATGCTGTGCGCATCACATAGTAACCTAGGCTAATAACCGGAATAAGAAACTCACGATGTCTTCAAAAACAGATATCATGGTTAGTAGAGGCCCGGTCTTTGAACCGGGGCGAGCGGGGGTGCTCACGATGTGACCTTCCCCAATCGTACCCAAGTTCCCGAGCCAACTTTGGTGATGACGGACACGTGGCCTTTTGGCACCGAGTCAGGGTTTCCTAAATTTCCCATTTTAAAAATATTTAGGTGGCGACTCTGTTATCTGGCAAAGCAGTCCATGTTTGGCACTTCTTTCAAACAAATCTGTTTTTCTCAAAAACGATATGCCGGGATTTGGACTCTTTGGTCAAGATTGAGAACCGTGACAAATCGAGTCCGAACTGTAGCGAGGTCCCTCGCGGGCTTGTTACAGTGACGAGGAATATGTCCGGTTTCCAGCTAAGTTGGGCGACGGTCAGCAAGGGCTTCAATCCGTGGTACCGTTGCACGTTTCACCGAGAGCGCGGCCACCGACAGAGGATTGTTTGCCTTTGAGGCAACACTTGGAAGAACTAGTCGCAGCCGGACACCTGGATCTTTATATCGACGGAGGAGTTAAGGCGAATCAAGCTCCGATTGATCCGCGGGGGTCGGATGACCGTGATGCGCCCCCAGAAGGAGTTGTTAGTGTCATCCACGGTATAGTGGAGCCCGGCGCTGGTATGCGAGCTCCGGGGTATGATCAAGAAGGCAGAAACACATGAGGGAAGTCTTGTCGGTTCAGCCTGCGATCAAGAGGGGAAAGACCGAAGAAAAAGACGTGCTCAGTTTCTTCTCAAGGGATCTAGAGCGCATTCAGACACCGCACAATGACGCCTTAGTGGTGACGCTCCGCATCAAGGAATTTGATTTCAAACGGATCTTGATCGATCAGGGAAGCTCGGTCGAGATCATGTACTACGACGCGTTCAAACAGCTCAAGCTCAGGGATACAGACTTGGCTCCGGCAACTTCGCCACTGGTTGGTTTCAACTCACAACCAGAGTGGCCTTTGGGAAAGATTATCCTGCCGGTCAAAGCGGGGTCCGTGGTCAAGCAAGTGGAGTTCTGGGTGTTGCAAGTACCATCAACTTATAACCTGATCCTTGGAAGGGGATGGCTTCACGCGATGCAAGCCGTGGCATCAACCTACCATCAGGTGATGAGATTCCCCTCGGCTATGGGGGCAATCGAAGAAATTTGGGGAGATCAAGTCATGTCAAAGCATTGCTTTGTGGCAGTCAATGGCAGCCGGGCTGCCAAAGGCTTCGTTCAAATGATAGAAGGACCGGAGGACCGGGGAGTTCTTGACGATGTGGGCACCAGGGCAGAGGACAAAGCCATCGAGGAATTGGTGGAGGTGCGAATTGATACAGAACATCCGGACAAGTTCTTTTTGCTCGGCTCTAGCCTTACAGCCCAAGAAAGGACCGAAATGGTTGAGTTTTTGATGGCCAATATCGAGGTCTTCGCGTGGTCGCCTTACGACATGCCCGGCCTCGATCCATGTTTTATCTGCCATCACCTCAATGTCTTCCCCGGCGCAAAGCCAGTCATTAAGCGAACAAGGAGGTCAGCGCTGCATCACGCCGAGGTAGTTGCGGAGGAAGTGAAGAACTTGCTTGAGGCACGAGCAATTCAGGAAGTGCACTACCCTCGGTGGATTTCCAACGCAGTAGTAGTGCCCAAGAAGAATGGGAAGTGGCGAGTTTGTGTTGATTATAAAACAGTCAACCGAGCTTGTCTGAAAGACAGCTTCCCTTTGCCCCGAATTGACCAGCTTGTGGACTTGACGGCTGGGCATAACAGGCTTAGTTTCTTAGATGCCTACCGCGGCTACCATCATATTGCCATGTATGGGCCCGACCGGGAGATCACCTTCTTCACGACTCCAAGGGGACTATTCTGCTATCGAGTTATGCCTTTTGGTTTAAAGAACGCCGGGGCAACTTTTCAGAGGATGGTGACCAAGATGTTTGCTCCTCTGCTGGGCCGGACAATGGAGGCTTACATTGATGATATGGTGGTTAAAAGCCGGCATCAAGCAGACCATCTGTCCGACTTAGCCGAGATGTTCTCCATTCTAAAAAAACACAAGTTACGCCTGAATGCGTCTAAGTGTGCCTTTGGCGTGGGATCTGGGAAATTTTTGGGATTCCTAGTCACGAACCGAGGTATCGAAGCAGACCCGACACAGATCAGAGCCGTGCAAGATTTGAAACAGCCTAGCTCGGCTAAGGACGTGCAGCATCTGGCCAGAATGGCCGCCGCGCTTAATCGATTCATAAGTCGGTCATCAGATCGCTGCCGCCCTTTCTTTCAGGCATTAAAATCAAAGTTCTCATGGGATGAAGAGTGTGACCGGGCTTTGGCCGAGTTGAAGGAGTATCTGTCTTCGGCCCCGCTATTGGTTACACCGAAGCCCGGCGAGGAACTCTACCATTACCTTGCCGTTTCACAACATGCAGTCAGTGCAGTGCTTGTCCGAGGCGAAGGAATCAAGCATCTTCTAATCTTTTACGTCAGTAAAACCTTGCTACCGGCCGAGTCGAGATACTTGCCGTTGGAAAAGCTTGCGTTGGCATTGATGATGGCTTCAAGGAAGTTGGCGCACTATTTCCACGCCCATACCATCATCGTACTGACTGAGTTCCCCCTTAAAGCTTTGTTCGAACGGGCGGACTTCTCTGGTCGAATTCTCAAGTGGGCGGTCGAATTGGGACAATTTGATGTAAAGTTCCAGCCGCGCACTGCTATAAAAGCCCAGACCTTGGCCGATTTTGTTGCTGAATTCTCACCTAGAACTCATCCGGTGTCCCAGTCGATATTGCCGCGGCAGATGAGGAGGTGAACGCAAGCATGACCGAGACACAACAACTTGGTGGAGTTGGCGACGCGGAATTTGCGCACCCCACCGAAGCACCCTCAGTTTATACAAATCCACCGCCCGGTGATGCGATGACGGAGTTGGGTATCACCGACCAACCTGCTTTGTCCGGTACAGCATCGCCAAGGGGGGAAGAAATGGAAGCACTCAGCATAGAGCCTGCAGCCGGCATAATACCGCAACCTGGAGATTCGCCTATGGACTTAGGCATTGTAGATTAACTTGCTGAGTCCGGTGCCGAATCACCAAGGGGGGCTGAAGTGGAACCAATGAGCACAGAACGTGCAGCCGGACAGCCAAACAACCGTGATCTCAGCGACCTTCGTGCTTCTCAGGACCCCTCAGAATGTTGGAAGCTCTTCGTGGGGGAGATGTGGAAACTTTTTGTTGATGGAGCCTCAAATCGTCACGGCGCCGGGCTAGGTATAGTTCTGATCTCACCAGATGGCCTGACTATTGAACATTCTATCACCCTTGGCTTCCCAGCATCCAACAACGAGGCCGAATACGAGGCGCTATTGGCTGGGCTTAAGAGCGCGCTTCAGATGCAAGCATCCGAGCTAATGGTTTACAGTGATTCTCAGCTTGTGGTTAACCAAGTTTCTGGGGTTTACGAGGCAAAAGATGACAGAATGGCGAAGTACCAAGCCCTGGTCAGAGACCACATCAAGCGATTTCAGGCGATTAGGGTCCAACAGATTGGCCGAGAAGAAAATGGCTGAGCAGATGAGTTAGCAGGCCTTGCTTCCATGGTCGATAGCGCATCTCCCAACCCGCTTTTGATTGAATTCCTTCCGAGACCCAGTATTGAGGAAACCGGGCAGACAGAAGTACTCTGCGCCGAGCTAGGGCCCTCTTGGATGGACCCTATCATCCTATTTCTCAGAGAACGGACACTTCCAGCAGACAAGAAGGAAGCACATAAAGTGCGGGTGAAGTCAGAGCGGTTTTGGCTCTCTCCATCCGGCGCTTTATACAAGAAGCCTTTCACCGGTCCCTACCTAAAATGTGTGCACCCGAGCAGTGTGGAGGCCTACTTGTACGAAATTCACGAAGGCATCTGTGGCAGTCACATAGGAGGCAGGTCCTTGGCCTACCGAGCTATTTCGCAAGGCTATTGGTGGCCGTGCATGCAAGCCGACGCACAGAAGTATGTTCGCAAGTGTGAGAAGTGCCAGAAGTTTGCCCACCAGATCCACCAGCCTGCCAGGGAACTTCTTCCCCTCACCAGCCCTTGGCCCTTTGCGATGTGGGGGCTAGATATAGTGGGGCTGCTCCCCACCGCACCAGGCAACCGGAAGTTCTTCATCGCGGCCACAGACTACTTCACCAAATGGGTTGAGGCGGAGTCTTTGGCAACAATTAAGAAGAAAGATGTGAAGCGGTTTGTCTGGCAGAATGTGGTCACACGGTTTGGCGTCCCCAAGATTTTGATCTCTGACAACGGCACCCAGTTTGACGGTCGCCTATTTAGAGGATTTTGTGAAGATCTAAAGATTGACTTCTACAACTCTACTCCGGTTTACCCGCAGTCCAACGGTCAAGCCAAGGCATCCAACAAGACCATCTTGGATGGGTTGAAGAAAAGGCTTGAGAAAGCTAAGGAAAGTGGGCCGAGGAACTCCCCAGCGTCCTTTGGGCATACCGCACAACCCCGCGACGGTCTACCGGGGAAACTCCATTTGCTTTGGCTTATGGCATGGAGGTGGTCATACCTTTGGAAGTTGGCATGCCCACCTTAAGAAGTGAAAGTTTTGAGCCTGAGCTGAATGCCGAGGCTATCGCCCTGGAACTTGATCTAGTAGAAGAGCATCGGGAAAAGGCCCTCATCTACGTGGCCGCCTATTAACAGGAGCTTTCAAGGAAATACAACAAAACGGTGCACCCCAGACCGTTCAAAGTAGGTGATTGGGTGTTGAGGAAAGTTATGGGCAACACCCTGGTGCCAGGTGAAGGCAAGCTAGGGGCAAACTGGGAAGGACCCTACAAGATAACCGGTCTGGCGGGCAAGGGGGCATACCACTTGGAGGATCTGGATGGTAGAACAATACCCCGGCCATGGAATGCGGCCAACCTCAAACTGTATTATTTCTAGCTTTAGCCTTCTTTTTGTGCAAAGGAATTTTTTGGCTTACACTTCAGAATGTAATTCTTTTTGTCAATATATAGAAGTGTTTCTGCTTTGCTTTAGCATTCATATGTTGTTTTGATGAAAAAACCGAGATGTTTACTCCGGTTGGCAGGGTTGATGTTTTGTTCAACTCTCAGAATTAAACCGAGATGTTTACTTCGGTTGAAGGAGTTGATGTTTTATTCAACTTAGGTATTACCAACCGAGATGTTTATTCCGGTTGAAGGAGTTGATGTTTTGTTCAACTTAGGTATTACCAACCGAGATGTTTATTTCGGTTGAAGGAGTTGATGTTTTGTTCAACTTAGGTATTACCAACCGAGATGTTTATTTCAGTTGAAGGAGTTGATGTTCTGTTCAACTTAGGTATTCTTAACCGAGATATTTATTCCGGTTGAAGGTGTTGAAGTTTTGTTCAACTTAGTTCGTCTCAACCGAGATAATTATTCCAGTTGACAGACCTGACGTTTTGCTCTACTCTGGGTGTACTACCGAGATGATTTATTCTGGGTTTATCAGTTAATGAGATTTGTCGGGCCGAGATACTTTGTCCGGTTAAAGTCACTCGACTTTAGGACCATGCAAACACTTGGTGAAATTAGATCTTTTTCATTAATGAAAACAGTAGTACAAAAGGAGGGGCATAGAGCCCGGTTACATATGCAAAGCAAAAAAAAAAAAAAAAAAAAAAAACAAACAAACAAACAGAAAAAGGAAAAACTAAGCCAAAGGAGAGAGGTTGGCGAACTCATCCCCGGTTGCCTCCAAATCTACAGTTGGAGAATGGTCTTGGGCACCGGGCTCAATACGGCCGGGCTGCTCTTGTTCTTGGCGATCTTCTTCCTCGGTGTTTGCCTCGGCTTCTTCTTCGAGTCCTTCCTCGGCCTCAGCTTGCAACGTGTTGAAGACGTCGTTGGCGTACGGTATGAGGTAGGTCGGTAGGAAGACAGCCGGCGAAGAGGCAAACACGTCGGTGTCAGGCCCTTAACCGAGCTGTTGGCAGGCAGACTTCCAACCCGCTTTGAAGTAAATGTCCTGGGTGGCGAAGACTTGTTTTTTGTAATTGTCCTCAGCCTCCTTGAAACCGGCATTGTTGGCATCTTCGCACTCCTTCTCCCTGGTCTTTTTGAGTGCGTCCAGCTCGGCCTGGAGCTCGTCTCTCTTCTTCTCGGCCTCTTCAAGCTGACCGAGCAACCTGTTATTGTCAGTGTTGGCCATTTGAAGTGAGGACTTTGCTCGGCCAAGCTCGGTTTGAAGGCTTTGCACTTGGCTGGCAGTGTCGCTCGCCTTCTGCCGGAGTCGATGGATTCGCTCCATGACTAAGTGTTGCTTCTGAATAGCCTGCAAGGAGTAAGTTTAATCAGAGAGGAAATCGTGCAAACACTTGGTGAAAGTTTCAGTGACAGATTGAGACTTACCCTGGCCATGGACTTGACAGACGACTTCACCAACCGGGTGTCAGGAACGTGGTCGCTGCCGACCACGTCGCTCGGTAGGAGAAGGGCCTTGGAAAGATCATAGGCAAGCAGGTGCTCTTTGTTAGCCTTGATCGAAGCTGTCGCCGAGATGTCTTTACCCCGATGCTTTAGTTGTGGTCGCCAGATTGGTGTTGGGTTTGCTGTGATGGCGGGTTGCTCGGTGGTAAGCTCGGCAACCAGCTCGGCAGATGGGTCTGCGCGAGCTTTTTTCCCAGCCCGGCGAGTTTCTTGGCTTGGTTGCCCAGCGGCTGATGATGCTAATGTAACCACGGCGCCGTTGGGTTGACCGGCAGCTGGTGAGCGGGTGATGACGCTCGGTATCTCGGCAGAAGTTGCCGTGAGCAGGTTTTTGATTCGGCTTCGTTTGGCCATCTCTTGTTCTTCTGTCAACCGGATTAGTGGAACGTCTGGCAGAGTTGGGTCTGGAGGAGGTGATGGAGCACGGAGAAAGTCTGTTACTTTACTCTGGCATGGAGCTGAATATCTGTAGGTGGGGGTGTAGCTGAGCAACTCGTTACAATCCCGGTGGTTGTAGCGGAGCACGGTCCTGATGGCCTCAACGTTGGGAAATTGGTAGTTGGCTTGCAAGGCTTGAATTGCTGCAAAAGAAACAGGAAAAGTTGTTAAGTACAGAATATTGTAGAGAGGCAGAACCGAGCAAATTAGTGCGGCTTACATGTGGAACCGAAGTTCTTGCTAATCGCCCAGCCCGGTACGTTGGCTGGTTCATAGTTGCCAGACACCCAGAAAAAGTCATCGTCATGAAGGTCTTTATCTGGGGTGCCGGTCACTATTTTCTCTTTGCCCGGTCTGATTTTTAAGTAATATGCGAGGCCATCCCCGGTGTGTCCGAGTGTGTGTTGCCTCAATATCTCGGCTAAACCTAAGTTGGTGCCTAGCCGGTTGTTAAGCTCGTGGACGCCGTTGATAATGCGGTAGGTGTTCGTTGATACTTGTGTGGGCGCAAGTTTAGTCCGGCGCAGAAACTCGGTCATCAATGGATTGACCGGGAATCGGAGGCCTCCTTATATGATGGACAGCACGGTAAAGAGGCACTGGTCTAATCTGCCCCAAGGGGTTGTTTCAATGGGTGCAAGCTCAAGGTAGACGTCGGCCGGGATAGCGTACTCCTCCCTGAATGCGGCCAGCGCAGCCGGAGTATCGACGAGGAAGCGAAATTTCCCCATGCGAAACCGGCTAGGTTAGCTCGGCTGAGGAGGTTTGGCACTGTTTGGTGTATTGATGGCTTCTCGGTCTTTGGGAGCCTCAATATTTAGGCAGTGGTCCCCTTGGACTCTGCAGGAAAAAGGATGGCAATGAATTGTAAGTGTGAGCGCGGTCGCGCAAAGCGAGCTTGACTTTAGCTCGGTCATGAGGAGTGCCAAACCACCTCGGTTGTAAAGGCTAACCAAGGAGCTCGGTCCCCCAAGCAGACAAGATGTTAGCCCGGTCGAGCGCCCAAGTCCTTTTGTTATCCCGGTTTTTACTAAGGTTAGGACAAACAGGTTATTTGCTCGGTCAGATTGGCTTTTTGGATCAAATGAAGACCTGGAGCCCGGTCCGCCCCAGATCTTCAGTGTTCTTCAGGAAACATGAAGAACACCATTCACAGTTGGAGGTTTGGGATGGTTTTTAGTGCCTATGTCCTAAAAGCTACGTTTTAGTGCCCTAATGTGTGAAATATCGAAGGAAATAACAACAAAAGGGGAGTTGGAGGGCATACCTGTGAAGGGCAGTAGCTACTTCCTTGAACTTGAGCTCAGGAATGGCAGGTGAGAAATGACAAAGGCTCTGGATCGGCGAGGAGGATTGAGAATCAGTAAGGGTGAAATGAGGAGGAGGAAGGCATGTATATGGAGGAAGAAAGACCGCCCAAATTTGAATTCTAGGGGACGGCTGGGTTGGCTGCTCAAGGGCCAATGGGGGATTGACACGTGTCCTCATTAATGGCGGCGTCAGAGTTGAAGAGACAAGGAGATCAGATGAGGCGTCGACCGGGCAAGACGAGAGACGTTAAGGGCAGACGAGACGTCGATCGAGTAAGACTAGGAACCGAGCGCGGAAGTTAGCTCGGTTGGTTTCTTTCAAATCATGAACCGAGGAAGAGATTATCCCGGTCAGAATGGGTAATCCCAGTCACGCTTGCGTGGACGGAATTAAGGGGCAATTGAGAGGGAGATTTATGATCTGGAATTGGGCCGGATAGATTTTGGGCCCAACGAGATTGGGCCGAGGTAGTTCGGCCCTTGCAGGAATCTGCTCGGTTAAGGCAGACCGAGCTATGCGGCATCATGGTATCAAGGCCGGTCAAGTTAGACGTCTGGTGCGGCCAAGGATAGACCGGGCTACTTGTGTTTGCTCAGCAGGAAGGTCAACGGCAGACAAGCATGGGCTTGACTGAGCTTCACTATGCCGGGATGCAGCCGAGCCCGGTCCTCATTAGTCTTAGCTATGGGAATACTTAGGCTTGAAGCGCAATATGGCCGTTGATAGCCGAGATGGTGTAGCCCGGCTGCCGAGCTCCCATAAGAGTGGGCAGGCAGTTGGGTTAGGTGATGTTCAGCAAGATTTGTGCTGACAGATGGGATAGCAGTGCCACGTGTTGAGAGATCACTTGGAGTAGATTTGGGGCGCAGAGGGTATATAAGCATGTCTGCGCCCCCCATACGTGGGGAGACGAACACTTTGTAAGAAACTCCTACACTCAAACACTCTCCTCTCTCTCCCTCTATCCCAAGGTGTGTGCTAACTTGACCGTCGGAGGGGTTTTCCGGCCACACACCGCCAGGTAGCTCACCGCCGTTGTGCTTTCAGGTGATCAGACAGAAACGGAGCTTGGAAGAAAGGAGTACAGGCTTGCCGGAATATTTGTTCCCCGTACAAAAACCAAATCAATGCATGAGTACATCATGTACAACATGGCATGGAGAACAAACTACACACATGATCTTTTCAGTCATAACTTCACCAAAGCCTTCATTCTTTAACAATTTAATAGGAAAATATCAACTGGCAAATCAGACAGTGAGAAAACCATGATAATGAACTTGGTATCTTTTCAATATCTTGCATATGAATAATCGTGGAATATATAGTCAAGTGAAAAGAAAGTAATATATGTCATAAGTTGTATAGTCAAGAATAGATAAGACTATAAGACCTTGTCAAGACTGTCTATTAGTCTGGCACCATCACCTTGTACACCAAATCAATTCAAATACTATATGCTCAGAATCTTCAGATATAACTATCAACAACTACACAATGAGATAACTCTGTTTAAATGCTTATTCCATGTAGAGAATGACTACAACAAATGTTGCTTTATACAGAGAAAATGAAGTCATATAAATATATCGGCTTACTTAATTCCGAGATCAATGTGCTCCTGAATACCAAAGCCAAAACAGCCAGTTTCACTGAAGTTCCTTCGTAGCAGCTCATATTCCTTCACCTTCGATCCACTCTCCAGAAGTTGCATTGCCTTCTCACCTCTGACTCTGAAAACCTCTGACTGTGACATAACGCCTGATCCCAAAAGACCTTACAGTATATCTCGTTGTCAACCATAATAAACCAGATAAGAAAATCACACAACAAATCACATAGCCCACTTATTAGTAGCCAAAAAAATTGAAACGTCGGTTTCTAGTCGGTTCAATTTAAATAAAATTATAAAATAAACCAATTGAACTAAGTAAAATGCTTTGCTTTAAGCTCTATTTAGCAAAGGCTACTAATTTTCATTTTAGAGTTGATTAATTTACACATTCAAAAACAAGACTAACAATCAAGTCTTTCTTTCTTCTTCTTCTTTTTTTTTTTTCCTTGGCAATCAAACATACGGTAGAAGCTTAAAGGTGTTATTTAGCTAACCACAATATGAACAAGTTGAAGATTACATTTCATTAGCAAGCAATTAGAAGATAAGCTTAAACTTGTATATTTTACCTAGCTAACCAAATCATGAAAGAGTTCGCCAATTACAATATAGAACATAGGTCCAACAAAAATTGTGCATTTAGTTATAACAAATCATTTTGTAAACTAGGTCAGAAAAAAAATGATGAGAATATGGTTTCTCACCAAGGCAAAATGATTGGGGTTTCTCATCATTGTGTTTGGATGAACAACAAATAAAAAGGACAACTATTTAAAATATAGGTATTTTGATTTTATACAGCAACTTCTCTCACCAATTATAGTGAAAAACAAAACACAAGTTTCAAGAGAGTTCTATTTCTCACAATTTCTCTCCATTTCTCATCTCCTTGATCATCCAAACAAGTAATCTCTTTCTCTCTACTTCTTTTCTTTTTTCACCAAACCCCTCAATTCAAATGGCGGTTAAGCATCTCCAATCCTTCACCTTTTCTTTCATCAAATTTAAATTTGATGAAAAAGTGTTTAAAAATCATCTCCAACCCTTTCATCAAATGTTCATTAAATCAAGGGAGGGTCATTTTTTTTCATCAAATTGAGAACTCATCAAATTTGAATTTGATGAAAATTTAAAAAGATGAAGCATTGGATATGACTTTTTTTTTGTTGATAAATAAAGCATTGGATATGATTTGTTTCATCAAATTTGATGAAAAGTGAAATTTGGGATGAGAAGATAATTTTTTAACAGATTTTGATCAAAATTTGACGAATGGATTGGAGTAGTTCATATCATATCAAGTTTTTTACTCAAATTTAAATCAAATTAGATGAAAAATTTAATGAATAATTGGAAATGGTCTAAGGAGGCTTTTCTTAAGAACCAAATAAATAATTTCTATGATAAGGAATTTGTGAGAAAACAGTTGGAGAGAGAGCAAGAAGCAGAAGAACAGAGGCTTGAGAGAGGAACGAAGCTGGGAATTAAACTTACTTCCTTTATTCAATAGTTACCAGGCTATTTATAAGCCAAGTCAGAACACTACTTACAAATGATAATGCAAAAAGATGTGGTAGATCGTGGAGTTTACAATCATGTGCTGAAAATAATGAAAACAAACTACCACTAATGAAACCTGTGCTGACAGTAATGAAAACAAACTATTACTAAGCCTATTTCTAAAGCAGTATATTCTCTAAGTCCACTTCCACCTATGCATGAGATCATGGGTGCAAGCATGGGATAATGGGTGATGTTTGTGGATAATGGGTGTGCACGTATCATTCCCCGCCGCTAGAATTATCCTTGGCCGCAAGGATGAAATTGGGCCACGGCTTGGTAGTATGCAGGTGGGTCATCCTTTATAGTAAGGACGGTTATAGGTGGCTCGGTTTGATCTTCGGCGGCCAAGACATCTTCGATCATGAAGAGTTGGGGTGTGGTACAACGGTGGCCGGGCTCGTATTTCTCATCACAATAGTAGCATAGGCCCTTTTCTCTACGGATTCAAGCCTCGGGGGCTGTAATTTTCTTGAACGTGTGGGTTTGAGGAGGAGATGGACGTGGGTTCGGTTTTTGGGTAGGGGGTGGACCAAGGAGGCTAGCCGTTGTGGCGTTGGCAGGGTTATGGTTTGGAGGAGTGTTGGTGGCGACAATTGGTCGGGGGAAGATGTTGGTTTTCTTTTGTAAGGTATTGCATTCCTTGACAAGTCGGACCACACCAATGGTTTCAGATAGGGTTCGGGGCTTCTTGAGCTTAACGTCCAAGTGAATGTCATCTTTGAGTCGGGCGATAAAACATCCAATCACATGACTATCTGGTAGAGCATCAATGCATTGGGAGAGTCTTTCGAACTCTTCTTGGTACGCAGCCACAGTGGTGGTATGTTTCAACCGAGTGAGAGCTTCGGAAGGGTCATCGAAGTCGGTGGGTCCGAAACGGCGAAGCAAAGCTGTAGTGAGTTCGCCCCAATCGACGGGCCCTTTAAACTTGGTGAACCATCGGTGCCATTGTAAGGCAATTCCTTTGAGATGAAAAGAGGCAAGTTGGACTCGTTGGCCCGGCGCAATACTTTGAAATTCAAAGTATTGTTCGGCTCGATATATCCACCCGGTGGGATCGTCCCCTGTGAACTTTGGGAAACTGAGCTTCATGTTGGTAGTTGGTTTTCTTGGATCCGGGTTAAGGCGGGGGTTTGAGTTGGAGCCGAATGGGTTGATATTGGTAATATCGGAGTCGAGTTCGGCCGGCGGGGAAAGTTGCAAGGTTTGTAACTTGGCAAGGATTACTTGAAGGGTGTTATGAATTTGATCGAAATTTGACTCATGACGGGCCAAAATTTCGCTTACTTCATTGCGGAATTTGGTGTTGGTTTTGCCACGGGTATCCATGGAACGCGGCTCTGATACCATTGATAAGGAATTTGTAAGAAAACAGTTGGAGAGAGAGCAAGAAGCAGAAGAACAGAGGCTTGAGAGAGGAACGAAGCTGGGAATTAAACTTACTTCCTTTATTCAATAGTTACCAGGCTATTTATAAGCCAAGTCAGAACACTAATTACAAAAGATAATGCAAAAAGATGTGGTAGATCGTGGAGGTTACAATCATGTGCTGAAAATAATGAAAACAAACTACCACTAATTAAACCTGTGCTGACAGTAATGAAAACAAACTATTACTAAGCCTATTTCTAAGGCAGTATATTCTCTAAGTCCACTTCCACCTATGCATGAGATCATGGGTGCAAGCATGGGATCATGGGTGATGTTTGTGGATAATGGGTGTGCCCGTATCATTCTACTTCCCTGAATTTTCTCAGCATATTGCCACAAATAAGAATAAAATTATGCAACAAATCAAAATTGCTAATAACCAGTGAAAATAACAAAAGTAAGTAAAAGATGGAAACTAATGCATAACTTTGTCTCTCTTAAGGAAGCCAAACAGATGTATTACGTATCCGACTGGTGGATGTCAACTAAAATCACTTATAAATAAAACTTCAAAATTTTCTTAGCAACCAAACATACATAAATTGCAATTTTAGAAGTTCACCTTTGGAGAAAATAGGGGTTTGCCCACTAAGTTGCTCCAACACCTGTAGAGAACGATTAATACGGAATTGAATTTAAAAAAAAAAAAAAACTAGGTTTCAATCCGCAATTCGATTCAGCACTGGGAGTGATGAGAATAAAAGTACCTTAGCGACTCTCGTGAGGCGATCTCCACTTTCGCCAACGGAGATGTTGAGGACGAGCTTCTGGACCTTGATCTCCCTCATCGGGTTCGATAGCTTCCTCTCCGAAGCCTATTTTACAAATACGTATATCCATACATATGAATGAATTATAGTGATGTAACAGAGAGAGAGAAGAGAGAGAGAGAGAGAGAGAGAGAGAGAGAGAGAGAGAGAGAGAGAGAGACCATGGCTTGCGGTTGAGGTTGCAGTTGCCGAGAAGATGTGGGTACTTTGAGGCAAAATAAAGAAGTTAGTTTTCTGTGTATTTTGAGAGGCATTTTAGAGAGCATGTTGGAGATGCTCTAATGCGACGGGTTGGAGCAAAATGGGGAAGAAACCTTAACATGTTTGGATTGAATGATTTGGAGGGAAGGGGAAAGAAATTGAGAGGTATGTATTTTTTTTATTTGTTTGGATAATTTAAGTAGTGAGAAATATAATTTTTTTAAAAGTGGAGGGATTTTGTCCTTGTAAAAATAAAAGAAATAAAATGATTAAAAATATAAAAATGTTACTTTGGTAATATAATATAAAATTATTTCTTTTATTTTTTCTTATGAAATCTAATCAAACAAAAAGGAGAGAAATTACTATCATTTCTTTTCTTTTATTTCTTACTTATCCAAACAAAAATGAGAAAAATTACAATTATTTCTTTTCTTGTATTTCTTACTTATCCAAATAAGAAGGAGAGAAATCACAATAATTTTTTTTTTCCCCTCTTATAACTTAAGTAATTCTTTCTTTGCTTTTCTCTCATAAATTCCCAAACATATTAGGGTTAGGGCTTGGGATCTTCTATTTGTGCACACCACTTTCCCTTTTTTTCATGCACTTAATGATATTGTTTTATTACATTTTTATCTTAAAATAAAATTACCAAAATATGCCTTTCTTCTTCAACCAAAACGCTAACCCTAACCTTAATACCCAACATAGTCCCTTTCCTCAACACAGTCCCTCCCTCCATCACCTTTCTCCAATCTCTCATCTTCTCGAATCGAAGGCCCTCTATACCCCGTCGTTCGTCGCTCACTCACCCTCCCCACCACCTCGTAACCCCCCACTTCGCAATGCAACACCGCCGCCGCCGCAGCTCCCATTCCTTCGCAATACTCAATCTGCACAGAAAGAGAGAGAGGCATCGTGGAACCTAAATCTGGGAAGAAGACTGATTTTCTTACCATTCAGACTACCAGTATCGAAAGAATAGCCTCTATTAGAAATCAACCATCGAACCAATGAATTTGGTTCGATCATCAACATCTGAACAAAACACATTGGTTCGACCATCAACATCCGAAACACCCTTTTCGCGAGAGAGAGAGAGAGAGAGAGAGAGAGAGAGAGAGAGAGAGAGAGGGGATGAGGTGAGGGTCGCGGTAGTGTCGTCAGTGAGTGGAAGAAGGGGTGGGGATACTGGAAGTGAAATGGAGGTGGTAACGATGGTGCTGCGTTGCTGCCGGCGAGGTGGTTTCTGCCGAGGTGGTTGTTGGTGTAGAAGGTGTGTGGATTGAGAGTGTTGGAAAGTTGTGTGTATGGGGATATAACTGGAATAAAAGTGTGTGTGTAATGAGTAAATATATATATATATATTTTAGGTGTGTGAACTAAGAAAAATGTGCATAAAAAGGAATGGGTGTGTACAAATAGAAGCTCCCGTTAGGGCTTTGATCCTCTTGGATTTCAAAATTACAACAATGCCCTTTTGATGTTGTAATTTAAATATATTCATTTCACATTTTTTTAATAAGAGTTATGTTGATAATTACTTAATAAAATGCCAACAAGAGAAATATTATGCTAAAAATGATAATTTCAATGTAGCATTTTTCACTTTATTTTTATATATTTTAATACATTTTTATGAGGTTTTATAACAAATATCTTAATACATTCAAAAAGGATAATATATTATCACAAAATAGATATTTTTATTTTAAAATAATATCTAAGAACAAATTATTCGTATTTGCCTATTTTATGTATTAATTGATAATTAATATTGTGGAGGGTGAAATTTTCTCATACTTTGTAAGCCTTAAGCTTGAAAATGTTGTAATAATAGTACAATTGTGAGAGTTGCTCGAGCGTATGTGTTCGATCCAGAGACCAATTTGTCGAAAGTAGGACCAAAGGAAAAGAAAAACAAGTATGTTTTTTATGTAGAGATTAGTGCATACCTTAGCTTTATCCCTTTATTCCTTTTTCCTTTTTTTTTAAATTTATATTTTTTATTTTTCTATTTTTTATTTTGTTGGATATCATCATTAGCTATCACTCTTCCACTTAATCAATGTTGAAATAACGATCTAGTTGCAATGTGTGGTGTTACTTTGTCAATCGTTACTTTATTTGATCCAATCGAAGATAGTCTTTTCTTTTTTTTTTTTTGATAACTCAGGGTGTCCGGGCCAACTTGCGCGCACCTCGACTAATCCCTGGAGGACCAATAAGATAGTCTTTTCTTTGTTGACTATTAGCTCCCTCTGACCAAGGAAAGCTTTGTGTTAACACCATTTTCATTCCAAAGTCGATTTTTGGTTAGACTTTTTGTTTCCCCCTACAAATAGTGAGAATACTTTGAACAATCATTATCATCATTTTCTTCTAATAATATATATTTAGTTGAATAATTAAATATTTTTTTTAATACATGCAATAGTTAATTATGTTAATAAGGGAAGTGGAATAGTGCTAGCAAATTTTTAACCTCCATTGACAAAGAGGCTAAATAGGCGTTCTATCACTTGATTGTTAATGCAGTGATATTAAGTTGAAGATATAAAATAAATAATATTTATTTGTATACAATCATGGTGGTAGTAATTAGTTGAGATTAAATATATAAATTTATGTAAAAATCTTCACTATATAAAGGTGATTTTATTCTCTTGTATAATAGGTGTACAAAGATATTGTCATCTCTAATCGTATGAGATTAGATTGTGAATCCTACTAATTCCCTGTAGGATTGCTAATCACTCCTTTGGGGGATTTGTAGTTTCATGAGAATTTTTAATCTCAAAGTATGTTTTTACAAATAAACATATTTATGTAGACTTATTGGATTACAAATAAAATCCCACCACCTAGAGTAAAACATAGCCATGGAGTGATGGCATTTTTTGGTTTAGAGGAAATTATAGTGTGATGGTATGAATTAGAAAAATTTAAATTTGTAAAATTACATAAAAACTTTTATATTATATAAAATGTAAATTTGTTATTCTAGTAAGGGCAAATTACACTAATAGTCCCTATAATTTGAGGCTTGTGTTACTTTAGTTCATGACTTTTCAATTGTGAAACATTTGACCATAAATTTTGAATCTTGTTCCAAATAAGGACAATTGAACATACCATTATTTAATTTCAAGGGCAAAATCGTCAATTTGATAAAATATAAACTAATTTGACAAAAATAAATGTCAAAAAATATTTTAAATTTTTTTTCTACCCACCAAAAATAAAATTATGTGAAATTGATAAAAATTACATGATTAATTTTTAAAAATTAATTTTACATGATCATCATCCAAATACATAATAAAAATTAATTTGGTAAAAAAAAAAAATGTCTAAAAGATTTATCAATTTTATATAATTTTATCTATAGTAGCTAGAAATAATTTTTGAAAATTCAAAAATAATTTTTTGACATTTATTTTTGTCAAATTAATTTATATTTTATCAAATTGACGATTTTGCTCTTGAAAAATCCAATAGTATCTACAATTGTCCTTATTTGGAATAAGATTTAAAATTCAGAATCAAATGTGTCACAATTAAAAAATTTGAGATTAAAATGATATAAATCTCAAATTATAAAGACTATTAATGTAATTCACTATTTTAATAAAGTACGAGGTAAAATAACATTTTACATCCAAACAAGTCTGGCCATGGGAGTAGGCAACCAACCACCACGGCAACTAGGTGCCCCTGGCCCCCCAAGATTTTGTGTCAAAACAAGGGCCCCCAATTCAGTAAGCCTTCATAGTATTAGAAAAAAAAAAGGCCCAATCTACTTACTAATTGACCAGTCTAACTACTTTAAGATAAAAAAAAAAAAAAAATGATATATAAGTCTATTTTTTAGATGAATTTTTTAGATTTAAAGATGTGTAAGTGATATGAGTAATTAATGATTGAGAAAATATGAGAAAGTGTTGAGTAATTCTATTTTCACTCAAATAATAACGTAGTATGCTCAATTGAAAATTTTAAATTTTAATTCTTGTTATACCCTAATGTAAATTTACTAATAATGACCATATACATTAAATTCTACAATATTTTTTTTTCTTATGGTATATTCAAACCATTTATACGTATTCTTCATATTCAACTATTTTTATCTTCTTCTCCAAGTTTTAATTATTTTTTTCCATCTTTTTTCTCACTCAAAAATTCTAATCCACCCTACCAAAATTTACCATTATCATCAATATCATTGTTTTTTATTATGTTATATATTATTTGTAAATAAATTTTTTTTAAAAGAAAATTAAACAATAAATAAAAATAATAACAATTTTTTTTTGGTTAGAATGATAGGGAAGATATTATAGATAGTCGAAACACAATACACAACACCACCCTCACTGCTCAGACGACCTACTGCAATTAATTCCAAACTTACCCACCAAATGAGCAATCTTATTCCCAACCCTTTTGCCACAACACACCTGGTACTCTGCCAACAACATTCTTAATTGAAGTAAATTATGAATATGCATACCCACACTTTGCTCCACCTCCTTAACCCATTTACCATATCTACAATTAATATTATTAATGGATTTAATTGATATTGACATAGCAGAGGCACCATGCTTTTTAAAGTAGTGTAATTTAAGATTTTTGTTTTGTTTATTATTTGGATGTACTTCAAAGGATAATTTAAAAAAAACATACATTGATGTAGACATCCCATTTTGATCGGTCTTAAGACTTGGGTGCTTTCTTCTGAATACTTGATGATAAAAATTGAAATGTGCTATTTTATGAATTTCTCAGCAAAAAAGTCGGGTTTAAGCTTTAATTCCAACATTACACCTGTTTTTGCCAAATTATTTTAGACCTATTCAAAAAGAAAAAAAAATTGAATTTTTTCTTTTCCAGAAAATTTAGCGGTTTTGAAAAATCGGCTCTCATATCATATGGCAAGTCATATGTTCTTGGAGATACCACATAGCAAGTCATATATTTTTGGAGATACCACATGGCAAGTTTTGTATTTTTGAAACATGGCTAGCCATGTGTTTTGAGTGTTTTGAAAGTCTATAAATACAACTTCATTTTGTTGAAGAAAAAAAAGAGAAAAAATGAGAGAAACTTTGGAAAAATTTTGTTTCACAAAGTCTTGAGAAAAGAAAATTTTGAAAAAATAATTTTTGTTTCAACAAATATTAAACCTTTCTATCCACTGATATATACCACTCAAAAATTTCATTAAAGCTTAAACTTGCAATTTCTTGTAGAGAGCTCAAAGCATATTCCATAACCGTGAGGGTGTTAGGAAGAAAGTTTGGTAATAAGAAAATTCATCTTTTCCTCCAAAGGTGAGTTTTTCTCACTTTGCTCATTTATTTTCTTTTTATTTCTCTTGCATTTAAATATATAATACAACATGGTAGAAATGATTGGTTGATTATTTGATGTAATTTCTTTATTTTCTTGCATTTTTTTTTTACTATTTTAAATGTGTAATTTTTTTATTTTAATAATAATGTAAATAATATAATTATATAATTATATTATTATACTATAATAACATTTGTTTTTCGTGTGGTGGTGGATGAAACCATCACACATACACTTCTTTCAAATATATGTATATTTATTATTATTATGTTGTTTTTGTTTGATTTGTTAGATTTTTCGATTAATAATTTTTTATATATTATATCATTTTTCTCGGAAATGTTTTGTTTGCTTTGTTTTGGTCTTGTTGCATGAAAAACAAGAATTCCCAAATGATTTTCCAAAGGCAAAATAGAGCAGCAAACAAATTTTCGATGGATGATCTCCAAGGCACATGAAGCTTTTCTTTTGTTTTTTTTTATATATTTTTTTAATTTTTATTTTGAATGTTTTGTGAGGTTTTGTTTATGTTGTAATATTCTCATCCTCTCTCTTTTATTTGGCTTGTAATAATTTGTCCAAGTGTTGTAATAATTCCTCACCCCGCTTCTTTCTATCCCGTTCTTTTATTTGCTTTCTTTATTTGTACATAAGTATTATATTTTGCTTTTCATTATATTCATACTTTGCATCCATGTTTCGTGCATCTTGATTCGGCTAAACTTGCATCTACAGATTTAATCAATTCTTATGCGATTATGTGCGCTACCTCATGTTTTTGAGATGATTCACATGCCATATAGGAGAAGCCGAATCTTTAGTTGCATTTTATAAGTGAATTACATTAGGATTTTATATGTAAGATTATGCATGGTTTGCTAACTTTATTTTGTAGTTGTTCGTGGGATGTTGATAAATATGTAAGTTTTTATGATTTAGCATCCCATTTGTGGGTGTTTTTCTATGTTTAACATCCTACCATGTGCCTACTTACTTACTTGATATAACTATATGAATGCCGGTGGATGAAGGTTGTGTTGCTTAATTTAGAATAATGTTGATTTTTATATTTGTAAACTCAATTTTTTTGAGTTATACATCTTCAAAACTCTTTCAAAATACATGATATCAAGTTGTTCCAAAATGAATGACATAGTTGTAGACACCCCATTTTTGACGGCCCTTTTAAGACTTGGATATTCTTGTAGGTACATTCGATGATGAGTCTGTTTGCTTGCCAAGCGTTCGAAGTCCGTGACAGAACGCCACAGGTTTGAGTATTTCAAACCTTGCATCCATTTTGTCTCATCTTTGGACCATGCTTGGTTCTTTTTAGCCTGAAGTTTTTGATGGCCTATCGGCCATCCTTGGAGGCTGCCGGCCACCACTTCGCCTTTGTCGGCCATTGATGTGCCTTGCCGGCCACCACTGATGGCCGGTCAGCCATCATTGTTTGCTGTAGATATTTTGTGATATTTTGTGCCAGCTGTTTGCACACATTTATGCATCTTGCTACACGTGTGTGGCTAGATGTTTATGAAGGAAATTTGTGTTTTTCTATATATAGAACCCCTCTCTCTCTCTCTCATGTGAAGGTGTTAGAAAATTTTGAGACATAAAAATTTTCTCTCTCCTTCTCTCTCTCTCTCTTACAATTTTGTGCCTAAGTGCTTGTTTTCTCTACACTTTTACATATATTACCTTAACCAAAGTTGCTAGTTTTTGAGCTGAGGTAACTTGGGACCTCCTTTGAGCTCTAGAAGGTGGTTTTGGCTTGAATTGTTGGCCAACTTGTGCTTTGCTTCAAAGGTATAACACTTGCCTTGTTTATACTTATTTTGTATACTTGTTTTGCCATCATTTTTAATTGTTTTGGGGCTGGTTTTGAACTGTAAAAAGCTCTATTTTTGTGGCTTAAAAATGGTGGTTTGAGCCCTTTTTTAGTCAGGGGGTGGTTCACCCTTCTTGTTTCTTTGTGTGTAAAACTTTTGTGCCTTTATTCATCACTTTAAAACCAACTTTTTTGGGCCTTTTAACCACTGAATTTCAGAGGTTTTTCAGTGGTAAAAAACTCATTTTGAAATCCAAAATTGAAAGGGTTAGCCTCCCCTCTTTGTGTCTTGTTTGCATGCCTAGTTAGCCTAATGTATTAGCTTTTTGTGGCTCAAGTCCACAATGTTTTAGGCTCTGTTTTAACCTATTTTAGCTCTATTTTGGGCTGGTTAAGTCTTTTGAGTCTCATTTTGTATAGTTGTAGTGTAAGTTCCTCGCATTAGCTTGTTGTTTTAAGGCTT
>JAXFYN010001167.1:0-46110 GCA_036172215.1 Camellia granthamiana
TGATACGTATCACATTTTTTACACATTTTTCTTACCCACTAAAATAGAAAACACTATAGTACACACAGGGTCGGCTCTCAACATTTCGGGGCCCCAAAATGAGCTTCGACTCGGGCCCTTATACCTCACGCACACATACACAAAATAAAATTTAAAAAAATATATATTTATTAATGAAATAGTAAGTACTCACAAATTTTTCCCTAGCATCCACAAAATTTGTTAAATATAATTAATAAAATTTAGTAACATAGTCTAAAATTACAAAAATTTGAAAAAGAGAGTCTAATTTTGTTGCTTCATTGTTTAGCAAAACGTAGTTTACACACACACGCACACAACAAAAACCAAATCTAGTGAAATTTGAAATTACAAACAAGATCAATAAACAAAATCAAAAAAATCACAAGTCTCAAATAAAAAATATTAATTTAAAACTTAAATATATTTTATTTATGGTTAAAAATCTGTGAAGGATCAAGTTTACAATTCCTTTTTGACTTTTGGTGAGGATAAGATTTGCATAAATGAGAGTTGACAGTGGGCCTTCCTTTATTTCTCTAATTTCTTATTTTGGGCCCTTTGCCTTTTTTGGTGGGTAAGGCCCCTTGCCTTTAGTTTGGACTTTGAATGAGTGTTTTAATTTTGGATCATATACAAAAGTTGGAAATTTTGGGGCCCTAAATTTAGTCTATTTTTGGGGCCTTAAAGAGATTGTTTTGTGGGCTTATACCTCAAGCCGGCCTTGGGTACACACCCCTTTAATACTGTGTTTAGTTGGAAGATTTAGAAAGAGATTTGGAAACGTAAATAAAAAATAGAAAATGTGTGTGAAATTAGGTAAAATATTGATATATTTTATTCACACTTCATATGCACCTGTTACGTATTTTTATGATAAATATTATGAATTTTTATGGTAAATATTACATATTTTTTTAGTAGGAGCTACGACAATTTTTTGTTCAGAAATAAAATTACGTATTTTATGGTAGTATTACACATTTTTATAGAAATATTACGTATTATTTTATTCAAATATTTTCTAATCACAAAATGTATGGTTAAAAATCATGTTTTAAAAAGGTACATTTAAAAAAGAAAAATGAAAAATCAGTGTTTGAGTTGGTCAAACTTTTAAATGGAAGACATTTATTTTCATCTTTAGTGATTTTAAAAATAAAAAAAATTTCTCAAATTTATTTATTTTTTACTTTTCAAATTGTCTATTAATTATTATTATTGTTTTGTTTTTTGGAAAGGGTTTATAAAAGAAAAAAATAATTTAATTTTTGTAAGCTTTTATTTTATTTTATTTTATTTTTAGATTTGGTTTATTTTCATTTTTAGTATAAAAAAATTGATTCAGTTTATGCTTTTTAAAATTGTACAGTCAAAAAATGAACTTAAAATGTTTATAAAAAAGGGAGTAAATTACACTTTGCACCCTTGCATTTTGTACGAAATCCCACTTTGGTCCCTACACATGAAACGGTGACAGTCAACACTCTTTACTTTTGGTCAAATCCCACTTTGGCTCTTACATTTTGGGTCAAATTTCACTTTAGTTCCTACACAAGTGTCAATGTTCCTCTTCTGTTACTAGATTATTTAAGTCTTTAATAGAATCCAATCACATGAGAAGCATGTGAGTACAAAATGAGGCTAAGTGAAAAAAATCATCATCATTTTCCACCAATACACACTTTGTTTCACGTGATAAACATGTGAGAGGACATATATATATATATGTTCATATGTTGAAGAGAAAGGAATAGATATAGACTAAAAGACTGTGTTATTGTGAAAAAAAGAGATTCGTGATTCTAATTTTCTGCAAAAATCCTAGTTATCTCTTTAATTGTTCACAATTTATGTTTTGTTTTAGTTTATTACAATTATAATTTGATACAAATTTCAAGACCAAATGTATAGGAGGGAAATTGGGGTGATTTTCCTCCTTTGTCCTCATTTCGTAGTTATGTGCTTGTCACATTACTAACTTTGCTTAAAAACTTATACGGTGGAGTAGGGAAACATTAACACTTGACTAGAAGTGCAGGGGTTGACTGTCATGATTTCTTGTGTAAGGACCAAAGTGGAGTTTGGTGTAGAATGCAAGGGTGCAAAAGTAATTTACCAAAAAAAAAAAAAGGACTCAAAAAAGAGAGGATATTTTAGTCTTACTACAAAATAATTAAAAAAATTTTAACCGAACATTCATTACTTTTTCTAATTTCTATACTAGTATAAATAGTTGGCTTCATTTAATGCATTCTTAACTAGTGCCTTTAGGACTCATTAACAAAACCCTCAAATGAAACTTTCATAAAAAATGCAATATAGTTGAAGAGTTTAAGGTTGGGAGTGGAAAGGGGCATGATTGAGGAGTGTGGCATCCAAAGGAGGGTGTTGCCACTAAGGTATCATATAGATCTCAAAGTTTATTGTTGAATTGAGTTCCATCATCTCTCTTAAAACTAATTAGTGTTAAGAAGAGTTTCACTTATGTCTTAAATAACATTTATCTTAACACTTCTAGGCCTATTTTTAGAGCGATCATAGGAAGCGACATTATGGTTAACAAATTACATTGTTGCATGCGATAATTTTTTTTAGATTTGCAAGGGAAGGTTTCACCGCTTAGAAGAAGAGTATTTGAAGGAAATCTAAATTGTTAGGGATGTCTTCTCTTGTGGGACCTATACAAATATTGGCTTTTATAGATATTTTGATTAGGTTGTGAAATTTTAAATTTACAATGAGTCCATTGTAGGTTTTATAATTGTACGAGAATATGTTTTTTTTGGTTTGTCTATAGATATGGAATTTAAGGTAATTGTATATGGTTGTGAGACTGAGAGGATTTGTAGAGACGCGAGAAAGATGGAAAAATACCGGGGGTACCATATGCGAGCAAGGAATCAAATTCACTCCAAGGCTTAGTTGCTCTTTAATAGAGAAACAAGGATTGTTTTAGGCTCAAGTAATTGGGGTAGGATTTTCGGGAGTTTTCTGGTCTCATGTTTGTACACTCTATGGTATATACACTTGTGGATATAGGTAGGTTTGTGCGAACCACATAAATTATGTGTATTTTTCTCTTTCGTATGTGTGTGGATGTGCTCTTGTCATGGAATGTGCAATAATCCCTACAAGTGGTATCAAAGTTATGGTAACGGATCCAAAGTCATAGAGAAGATTCCAAGCACATGAATTTTTTTGATCTTGTTCGAGTAAATAAAGAGTTTGGTTTTGCATAGAAAAAGAGAATATCATGCCCGTCAATTACAAAGAAAATAAAAGTCATCGAAAGCTATGTAAAGGTAGTAATGTTTGACTGAAAACAATGTAAGGATTGTGTTTTGGTGGACTCAATTGATGGGCTTACATTGTCGACAAGTAGTGTGTAGTGTACCACAAGTTTATTTTAAAACTCTTAAGTGGCAAAAAGGACAAAGACTACATGTAGTGATATTGGAAATTTAGTCTGAGTTGCCTATCTTATTTTCTATGCAAAAGGATTATTTGGATTTCAATTTGTGTTCACCGAAAAGACAAAAAATATGGATTGTCTTAGGATTGACTTCGTCCAAGTGATGTGATCTAGTGTCACAAGAGGTACAAGATCAGTGGTTCACAATTTCTTCTACTAGATTGGCGCATGTGTAACAAAAAAATGAAGGCGAGCATGTTCTCTAAAGTTTTCCGACACTAGAAATTCCCTGATGGACTTTGAATTTTCAAATTTCAAAGAGATTGGAAAAATATGATATGTTCAACAGGGATCAAAATTAATCAAGGAGTGATCCAATTTGATTTTGGGTGATTTAGGATAATTGAGAGCAATCTTGTTCAATCAGTGATGAAAGTCTAGTCATCAACAAATGCAACTTGCGAATATGCTTAGTAACCTACGCCCATGGATAGAGTCAATCATATGACATTTTCCTAATTGGACAAATGATTGACAACCAATATAGACTTGTAAGGAGTGTTGTGGCAAATGGGTTTGTGTAACAAGTCCGCGAGGGACCTCATGGGTTACAGTTCGGACTCAATTTGTCACGGTTCTTAATCTTGAACCAAAGAGTCTAAATCCGGTAAATCGTTTTTGGGAAAATAGATTTTTGAAAGAAGTGCCAAACATGGACTGCTTTGCCAGATACAGAGTCGCCACCTAAATATTTTTTAATAGGGAACTTAGGAAACCCTGACTCGGTCCCAAAGGCCACGTGTCCGTCATCACCAAAGTTGCCTCGGCTCGGGAACTTGGGTACGATTGGGGAAGGTCAGCTATGAGCACCCCCCTCTCGCCCGATCCGAAGATCGGCCTCTACTAACTGTGATATCTTATTTTGAAAATGTTATGTGTTCTTATTCCGGTTATTAGCCTAGAATTACTATGTTATGCGCACAGCAAACAAGTATAGACTAGATTGCCTAATTTGGAATGAAACATTGCATATCCGTTTGTTTGGAAAACGCTTTGGAATTTGCTACTCGCAAGTAGGCTAAAACACGGATTTCAATGAGTTGTTCTAACTCAAACAATCCAACCTTCACCCACAGGCATTCAGGCAGTTATATCACATAATCAACTAGCCTCATGGCAATCATGCTGTCATGGCAACATTCACACGCATGCAAGGATGCTAAAACAAAAGAACTTACAGAATACTCCGAGCCAAAACAGAAACTAGTTAGTAATCATATGCATGATCCCTAGTTCATGTTAAGGTGGCTAATGCAACACATGCAAAATGCAACTATAATAGGCTCGGCTATCTTAAAGATGGCATGTGAAATGCTACAATTAACAAGGACTCAACTTGGAGTTGAAATACAAATGCAGTTAGCATGATGTACCGAGCCCGGTGCATGTAAGACAAATGCATGAATGCACACATGCATAGCATAAGGTATGCTAATTAAAATATGCCCTAGTCTACCATCATAAGCCGGTAAATAAAAGGGAAGAAAGAAGCGGGATTGGAAGACATGCACACACTCACCCACACTTATTACACAATTGCCCCTCGCTCGGAGGGTCCGAATAAATATTACAGTCCGAATAAATAAGATTAAATTAATTATTACAGAACTTCTAATTAATTAGCAAATTAAATGTAAATAGAAAGTGGCCACAGCCCCGCCTCGGAATGCGTGAATGATGCATGCTTGACTCGTACTGCCCGGAAGCTCGCTGCCATAGGCATTGCTGCCTCTGTTTTCACTGCCGAGCTCCTCTGAAAACTACACAAGTCTCAGGACAGATTCTATGCACACTGTGGAACACCACCGGCTGGGAGGAATGGCCACCGGCCATAGGAAATGGCCACCGGCCACTGATGAAGCTATCGGCCATTCATTGATGGCCGGTCGGCACTGGAGATGGCCGACCGACCAAAACTTCCTGCAGAAATCAGTTTTGACAGCAACAGAGGGCAAGCAGTGTATGGCATGGAATTTTCAAGCAAATGTAAGCATGGTCACACTCCCTATCATGCAATAGACTCAAGGGAGCATGACCCTTGACTCTCGGGCCATCAATTATGCATGATGGCCTAATAAGCCAAGTTTGCAACTTAATGTAAAAAATGCATGCAACAAAAAAGAGATGAATGCCAACACCCTATCATGTTGGGGTCAAGGGGATTGGCGACCGAGGGTTGAGACGTGTTTTGTCACTTGAAGTACAAACACTCCTCACCCCTCAAGTTTGGCTTGACACCCCCAAACCAAACAATGCAATGCATGTATACAAACTTGGCTCAAAGATGCAACATGAGCAATGCAATGTGCCAAACATACAAGATGTAATGCTATGTAACTTATCATGCAAACTATGACATGAAATGCAACTAGCTAACAATATGCAAGCATGCAATTATGATACTAGGCAAACATGAAATCAAAGCAATGCTACATGATCATGCAATGCAAAGGGGCAAACCTCAGCCCACCCCGAAGCAATGACAAAAGATGCCTAAAATGATGAACAAACACTCAAGTAAGCATACACACCAATAGGCCCAAGATTAAGGCATAACAAAGGAGTATTCTACTACCACTATCCCAAGCAAACATGGCATGAGCTATACGACTGAAAACAGAGTTTGAGTGCACTGAAATAAGTCCTAAAACCCACTGATATGGCAGCCCTGAAGGCTTAAACACTTAGGCATGCACAATGCTCATTTCAAGGCATAAAAGGACACATCTTCAAAGCATAAAAGAGGTGATGAATGCAAGCATGCAAGCATACAAGCATGGTTTGGGGACTGAAATGACATGGCAAATGACTCCAACTCATTGAAATAGACCAACTAAGGCATGTTTATGACTCACACACTTAGGGCTCACAAGCCAAAATGCATAGCAACCATGTCTAACATGTCAAGCATGACCAAATCAGTAACCAACGGACCTTAAGCATGGAAAAATAATGCTAAAACCTTCTTAGGACCAAACTAAAATCATGCTCAAATGATATGCTATAACATGATACACTTTAAGCCAAATGATGGGATTTCAAAGCAAGTGTATTGTACATGCAAAAGGCCAAAAAAACCAACATGAGGCAGAGACAATACATGTTAAATGAGCACCAAATAAGCTCTGAAATAAAGCCAAACAAGACTAGGCATGCATGCTACCATATTGAGCCAAATATGCAAACAAAAGAGAGACCAAGGGAGAGGGGTGTCCCTTCCCTAAGCAAGACCTCAAAACCTCTTCTTCACCACTGAAAATCCACTGGATTTCAGTGGTGAGAAGGCTAATACACAATAGTAACCAAGGCTCAACAAAGAAAGCACAAAAGGGACCAAACAAGGCCTAAGAGGGGGAGGTCGACCCCCAACACCAAAATGGCCTTAATGAAACATCTTAAGCATGCACAAATAAGATTTTTTTCAGTTATACACAAAGTCTAAAACAATAACCAAGATAGGAAAAAGTCTAGTGCAAGATTGGGGAATCTAAAGTAAAAAGGTTACCCTTGAAGGACCCTTGATGAACAGCAGGTGCAGCCTCCTTCTTTTGGTCAAAAACCAGTCCAAAAACTCAAGAACAAACCCTCCAAGCCTCTCAAGGTCGAAGGAAGGTGTGATGGTGTGTGTCTTAGTGCAAAACTAAGGTCAAAACACACTTTTTAGGCCCCAAAACACACACAAAAGAGGAGAGAGATAGAGAAATATAGAGAGAGAAGATGTATCTAACAGATATATATGTATAAGCTCTGGTTTTTTGTTCAACATCAACAACCCTTAACAATGGAGGAGGATAAGTTTCTTATATAAGCAATGCAAAAGCTTGAAGCTTCTCAAAGAAGCTAAATAAGAAAGGGGCAAAGGGGGCAAGAAGGTCAAGGCTTCTTGAGGAAGCCATGACAAAGGGTCAAGCTTCCTCAAGAAACTTGACCAAAGGGTTCAACCTTCTAGAAGGAAAAGGGGTGCAAAGGCTCAAAACAGCCACATTATGCACGGGGGAGAGTGCTGGTGCATTCCAGCTGGCACAGCTGGCATGCACCATGCCTGAAGGGTGCAAAAGGGGCATACCGGCCAGCAAAAGAGGTCACCGGCCAAATAAAGTGTCGGTCGACCATATAAAGTGCCGACCGGCCATTGGTATCAAGAAATCATGGCCGGTAGCCTCAAAACATGGCCGGTGGCCTCAAGTTACGGCCGGTGGGTGTCAGGGGTAGCTAACAAGCTACTCTATACCCTCAGAAACAAAAACACAAGTGTTTGGTGCAAAACCGAACACAGAACAGTCAAGTTGAGAGGTCCTGAGGCAAGGCGCGTGGCCGAGACCTCCGGGAACTCAAAACGAAACATGAACATGAGTAATCACCGAGTGTTCCAGCGGTGACGTCCAAGTGTTGAGAACGGTCAAAAATGGGGTGTCTACAGTTGCCCCTCTTTGACAGAACTCGAAAGTCATAACAATGACGGGAGTGTGTGTCAAAGCCCAGAGGCGACCTATTTTTGACAAGGCCGAAGACTTAGACGAAGCATGCAAGACAAACAAGATATGCGCCCGAAGGCAGGGGCAACAATGCAAGACAATGCACAAAGTCGAACATAATTTATGATCATGCAAAGAAAGCTGTAACGAAGCATAACATGCGACAGTTCTAAGCTAGCATACACCAAACTACACATACAGAAAGGATGTAAGAGAATTATGCAATTCTCGAAACGTCTCACTCGGAGGATACAATACCTGTCCGGTTCATCTGGTTGCACCAGCTTCAAATGAACCATACATACAATATCGTGCCTGCAAAAGAAAGCAACTTAACAGGTATGATATCGGTAGCAACATCCGCAATGCGCACATCAATGCAATTGAAAATGCGTGACGACGCAAAGCAAATGGGAAGCATAACAATGCTGTGAGGGCACAAACACATGTAAGTAAAGAACACGAGACCACGTGCGCAATTGTGTGAAGATGTAGACACATGTAAATAAAGTATACACGACAATGTATACAAAGTGTATAGAATGAACTTGAACACATGTAAGTAAAGCAATGCACGTATGCATGCAATATGTATAAAAAGGAACTTGAACACATGTAAGTAAAGCAATGCACGTATGAACGCAATGTGTATAGAAACTTGAAATTGAACACATATAAGTAAAGCAATGCACGTATGCACGCAATGTGTATAGAAACTTGAAATTGAACACATGTAAGTAAAGCAATGCACGTATGCACGCAATGTGTATAGAAACTTGAAATTGAACACATGTAAGTAAAGCAATGCACGTATGCACGCAATGTGTATAGAAACTTGAAATATGGTAAAGACAAGTCATTCGTGATATTGAAACGCAAAGTACTGCAACACAGTATAATTGAAGTGATTTGTGGAGTTCACAAGATACATAAAGGATACGGGAAGGGGTATTCCTCGCACGTACGGAGCATCGCTCAAAGAGGACACAGCCTGAGGTCAACTCGAAGGTCTACTAATTGTTTCAAAAGTGCGCTTTCTTGCACTGTCTTGAGTAATGACGGTGCCAAACCATATAGCTGATCCAAACAAGGACAGGAGAGGCGCATCGACCTCAAGAAAGGGGGGGGCATCAGCATCAACCTCGATATTCCGCTGCCCTACTCTCCTTTTGCTTTACTTTCCCTTTTACTGGTAATTTAAGCACATTGCACTGTCTCAGGCAGGTTTTACTTTTTCTCAAAACTGTGTATTTTTTTACAAAACAGATGATGGAAATGAAACAACTATTTTGTTCAAAATGTGTTGCATTTGTATGTTCTATGCATTGCATCGCATGGCATCACATAACAATGTGAATGAAATTCGTTTGAGAATAGGGCATTCGCATCGTAATAATCAGGTAGTGAACCAACTTACAACTCGATAAGCAAAACAGAGAGACTCGACATAACCAACCAAGTGCGAGTACAACTCGATAAGCAAATCAAAGACTTAAAGAGAGTGAAATACAACTCGATAAGCAAATGTATAACAACTCGATAAGCAAATAGGCGTGACTCCGCAAGAATCAATCATTCGGAGGGCATTGGTAGTGGTGGCATTTCCCAATCCCCAGCATAAACAGCTTAGAGAACAAGGAGGAAGACCACCGGCCAGGGGTAGAGGACATCGGCCATGAGAAATGGCCATCGGCCAGCAACTCTGATCAATCGGCCAAAAGTGGTGGCCAGTCAGCACTATATTTGGCCGGCCGGCCATGAATTATCAGAACCAGTAGAATGCTGACATCTGTCCTCCACTCAACCTTACCTTCTACAAAAAGGCCTCAGCTTCGTGGTTTTGCTCAGTTCAACACTGATTTGCTCCAAATGGAAGAGTTTCTTGCCCAAAATCTCACAACTTGGATTAACAACTTGGATGGTTCGGAAAAGCTGAATTTCCGGGGCTTCGGCACAAATGCACTATTCACTCTGAGTCGTACTTCGTTGCACCTTCCATTCCTCCATGCTGCGACAAGGTTCTGGAATCCGATGACACATGTCTTTAGCTTTGGCGGGCAAGAGGTGTGTCCTACCTTTGAAGATTTTCAAGCTTTAATGGAGTCCGAGCGCAACGAAGAGATCCTGCCCCAACTTCGTTTTGGCCATGCCCAAGCCTTAGGACAAATGTGTGGGCTCTCAATACCTGACGCTCGATCTTTGATTTGCGACGGAATGCTGGATATTCCGAGTTTGACTTGCCGTTTTTCTGATGCCGGTGACCGCGGCGACCGTCATTGGCAAGGTTTTCGGCAACACACACTTTGTTTATGCATGCTATCTCATTTCTTACTTGCCTCAGGCTCCAGAGGATCTAGCGTCCGGTTGATCGAGGTTGGCCAAGGTTTGAAGGAGGGTAAGAGTTGCATTGCCATGACTCTGGCTGAGACGTTGATGGGCTTGGATGCTTTCTATCGTCGCGAAACGACCAAATTTGCGGGGAGTCCACTACTACTGCAGGTAATATTTCCCACCCAATCTCACATATGTATTGCTTACATCACTCGGCCCTCAAGCACGGTTTTCTCACAAAATCCTTTTCTTACTTTTCTCTCATCGTACATCTCTCTATTCTTTATTCTCTCATTTTTCATCCCTCCCCAGGTATGGTTGATGGATAAATTGCAGGTTGTGGACTCTTGCCCAGCCTACTCAGCTCGCGGCTATTTCTTTCGCCAACGCCTAGTCAATACCCTTGATGAGGGATGGTGGTTCGACTAGATATGCAATTTGTCTACAGATCGCATTGCCTGGCATTGTCCTTGGCTAAATCTCCCGGCAATGAGCTATAGCATGTCCCGGCAGACCGGGATCCAGTTGATTTGCTTGACTCACTGTGTGTTCTATTTCCCATTCCGGCTTCAGCGTTAGTTCGGTCATGACCAGACTTGTCCGCGAGAGGGGATAGAATATCCAACTGCATTCCCAATCCGAGGCGCACAGCTTGCCCGATATACAATAGCATGGAGGACTAGGGAGCTCCTGGCCCTCGCTCCCGCTTTCAGTTGCACTTTGTCTGATGAGTGCTTGGATTGGCTTAATGAAGAGGCACAGGTCGGGCCCAGCTTGGCATCGGAGGCTTCGACCAGCTCTGGGAAGGGGCGCAGGAACACCTGACTTATCTATGCCCTGGATTTATTGCTTTATTAGTACTTTCAAGTTTTCTTTATGAATGTAATAAAAAGCAACTTCAATTTGTATGCAAGAGCAAGAGAACTCTGTATTGAAATCAAAGAAATTGAAGGTTGTGGTACTGAAAATTTCCCGTTTTGGTCCAGAAATGGTTTTAGTTGTAAAAAGATTAATCTGAACAAAGTCAGCTTTTATTAAAACTTTTCAAAACTATTTTCGATATGGATCAGAACTGGACACGCCTGAGATCTGTCACCGAGATGTGCAACCCTGGACCCCTGCAACTAGAAAGTTACCCCTAGTTTGGATAGTACCGCGGCACTGTATGGCAACGGAAAGTTGCCCCTAGTCTGAAAAGCACTGCACCGGAGATCTTAACCGAACTCTTTGAAGGCTGAATAGACAAAGATTACCGAGATAATCAAATGGACCAAGTTGATCGGGGAAAAGTTTATGGCTGAACTTCAAGATGAAGCTGCCTACGTATCCCATAGATGGGAATCAAGCCTTACGTAGTTCAGGCTTGGGTTCACTCGAGTATTTTCATTCTCCTTTTGCGCTCTAACTTTTGCCAAGGCCGCCATTTGCGGGTTTTCAACCTTGCGAGCTCAGTTTTTATAATTTCAAATTTTTCATGCTCTAACTTTTGCCTAGGTCACCCTTTTGGGTTTTCGGCCTAGCGAGCCTCTCAGGGGTAATATTTCTTCAACTTGTCCATGTTGATCGGTTGTGAGAACTCTAGGCCATCTAGGTCCATCAAAACGACAGCTCCACCTGACCAAATAGACTTAATGATGTAGGGACCAGTCCAATTGGGTTTGAACTTGGCCCTCGGGTCATGGATGGGAGCTCGGTTGTCCTTGAGTACCAAATCTCCTTCCTTTAGATTCCTGGACTTAACTTTCTTGTTGAAAGCCCGGGCAATTCTGCGCTGATAACCTTGAACATGGTACAGTGCTTTTAGTCTCCTCTCATCAAAGAGCATAAGTTCCTCAAACCTGCTCTGCTGCCAATCTGCTTCGGCTATTTGACACTCAGCCAATACTCGCAATGACGGAACCTCAATCTCAATAGGTAGAACGACCTCCATCCCATAAACCAATGAATACGGAGTCGCCCCAGTAGAAGTTCTGATTGAAGTCCGGTAGCCCCATAGAGCAAATGGCAATTTATCTGGCCAGTCCCGGTAGGTTTCCACCATCTTCTGCAATATGTGTTTGATGTTCTTGTTGGCGGCCTCAACCGCTCCATTGGTTTGTGGCCGGTATGTGGATGACTTATGAAAAGCCACGTTGTATTTCTCCAACAAGTCAATCACCTCCTTCTTGAAGTGGGAACCATTATCTGAAATTATCTCATTTGGGACTCCGTAACGACAGATGATGTTGTTTCTGATAAACTTCGCGACGTGTGAAGCCTTCAACACTGCATAAGATTGGGCCTCGACCCACTTTGTAAAGTAATCTATCGCGACCAGGATAAACTCATGCCCATTCGACCCTTTCGGAGTGACAGCCCCGATCACATCGATTCCCCAAACTGAAAATGGCCATGGCGAAGTCATGTTGTATAGTTTCGACGGCGGAATGTTCATGCGGTTTGCATGGATCTGACATTTGTGGCATCGCCGAACAAAGCCGATACAATCCTCCTCCATGGTGGACCAATAGTAATCCTGTCTGAGGATCTTCCGAGCCAACATTACCCCGTTTATATGTGTGCCACATTCTCCTCCATGGATGGCCTCCATTAGGCGCTTCGACTCTTCGGCTTCTACACACAGTTTATGCATTCCCAGATGACCTTTCTTATACAGTTTACCCCCGCAGATGATGAACTGAACGGCCATTCTTCTGATTGCCCTTTTATCCTTGGCATTTGCCCCTGGTGGATACGCCTCTTTCTCCAAGAAGTTCCAAATGTCATAATACCAGGGGTTGTCGTCCTGAACCTCATCTATGGCAGCGATCGCTTCATATGCTGGCGCAAACTTCTGGTCAATGATGACTAGACGCATCCGGACTCCAAACGAGATGTCTACCATGGAAGATAGAGTTGCTAATGAATCTGCGAACCTGTTGTTCTCTCTTGCTAGATAAGCAAAGTTTGGCTTCTCAAACCGAGGAATTAACAAATCTAAGGTCTGGTGGTACATTATCATCTTTTCTTCTTTGACCTTCTAATCTCCTTTTGCTTGAGACACAACAAGGTTCGAGTCCCCGATGACGTCCAACCGTTTTGCCCCTAGTTCCAGGGCTGCTTCTAGACCGGCAATGCATGCCTCATATTCTGCTTCGTTGTTCGAGACTTTGAATCGGAGTTTGAAAGCTAGAGGGATACGGGAATTGTCAGGCGCTATCAGCAACACTCCTATCCCATATCTGTACTGGTTTGACGCTCCGTCAAAATACATCGTCCAAGTTTCATCTTCGAGGTGCAAAATGGCCTCATCTGGGAATAAGTACTCAACTGCTTCACCCCCTCCCACTGGATGATCGACTAAGAATTCTGCTACTGCTCTTCCCTTGACTGACTTGTGTGTCACGTATTTTAGATCGAATTCGGAAAGCAACAGCAACCAACGAGCTAGCCTACCCGTAAGTGCTGGTTTCTCGAAAAGATATTTAATGGGATCCAATCGTGAAACCAACATTACAGAGTGAGCTAACAGGTAGTGTCGCAGCTTCCTAGTAGCCCATACCAAGGCTAAGCAAGCCTTCTCCAACGGTGTGTAACGAGTTTCATATTCCAACATCTTCTTGCTCAGATAGTAGATGGCCCTTTCTACCTTGTCTTCTGATTCATGCGCGAGCATACAGCCCATTGTAGTTTCAGTCACTGAAAGGTACAAAATCAATGGTCTTCCTGGTTCTGGTGGTGACAACACGGGTGGGTTCTGTAAGTATTTCTTGATCTGTTCAAAAGCAGCTTGACATCAGCCGTCCCATTGGAATTTCTTTCCTTTCTTCAGGAGACTAAAAAGTGGTTCACAAGTCAAGATTAATTTTGAAATAAACCGTCTTATGAATTGCACTTTACCTAGAAAGCCTCGCACCTCCTTTTCAGTCATTGGTGGTGGCATTTCTAAGATGGCCTTAATTTTGATAGGGTCGACTTCGATACCCCTTTGTGTAATCAGAAACCCTAGCATTTTCCTTGCTGTAACACCGAACGTACACTTCTGCGGATTCAGCCGCAACCGGAATTCTCTGATCCTTTGGAAAAACTTTTGCAAGGCGGTGTAGTGGCCCTCTCTTTCTTTGGACTTGACAATCATGTCGTCCACGTACACCTCAACCTCTTTATGGATCATGTCATGCAATATCGTGGTCGCGGCCCGTTGATAAGTAGCTCCAGTATTCTTCAACCCAAACAGCATTACTCTGTAGCAGTATGTCCCCCACGGGGTGGTGAATGCAATCTTTTCCCGATCCTCAGGTGCCATCACTATCTGATTGTAGCCGGAGAAGCCATCCATAAACGAAAGCAAAGCATGCCCTGCTGTAAAATCTACCAACTCATCAATATGCGGTAAGGGAAAGTCGTCCTTCGGACTAGCTCTGTTCAAATCCCTGAAATCCACGCATACTCAGATTCTGCCATCTTTCTTCGGCACTGGAACAATGTTGGCCAACCAAGTCGGGTATTCGGATACCAGCAGGAAGCCTGCGTCGATTTGTTTGGTGATCTCTTCCTTAATCTTGATGGCCTAGTCAGGGCAGATCCTTCTGAGTTTCTGTTTGACAGGTCGGGCCTCGGGGTCAAGAGGGATCCGGTGCTGTACAATCTCAGGATCGATCCCAGGCATGTCTTTATAGGACCACGTGAAAACATCTTTGAACTCTTTTAATAAAGCGACTAAGCGCTCGCGTTCCTCCAAAGACAACGTGGACCCGATCTGGACCAGCCGCGGGTCTTTCTCAGTACCAACATTCATAGTAGTGATTTCATCAACTAAAGGTTTAACAAATCTTTCCTGCTCTTGATCAATTAATCGTTGCAAAACTGGAGGAATTTCTTCCTCGTCGTTTTCGTCAAAATTTTGAAAGTCCTGATTTAGGCAATAAATCAAAGGCACAGAAAAGTACTCAGAAACCACATCCACATCATTCTCATTATGTACTTCCAAACCGTCCGATCCTTCTGTTACAACAGACTCAAAAGAGAAAGAAAAAGACGACCTGGACAGGACTGTGGCATCCGGGTTGTCACCCCCAGGAATACCAGACTCAGACTCAGCTGAGCTGGAACCTGATTCTGACTCACAAGACTCGGTGGAATCAGATTCTGGCTCACTACCTGACCCGGTGCTGCTTGACAAAAATCCCTCTTCGTATTGCCAAACGGGGGAGGGTGCGATGGATGCATCCAAAATAGTTGATGGTAGGCCCGCAGCCGTTTCATTCCCGATCATGGACACCGAGAAGTTATCCCCCAAGCACTTCTGTTCAATCGGAGGATCTGAAAGTAGACATGCCAGTGCTACCCCCATTTCAAGTTCGGTGTCCTCAGACTCCATTTCCCTGCTATGCTCAGCCTCCATTTCCCTGCTATGCTCAGCCTCAACTAATGAGTCTGTCTGCTCCTCGGTAACATCATCCCCAGATAATTGTAGATCAAAGAAAATCTCGAACCCCGGCACGTGCTTCCTCTCCGCGTTCAGCCACGGCTCTGGGAAGCCACAGAATGGAAAGTCCTCCCCCTCCCGGACGAAGCGTCCGTTTAGGGTACCCCGGATGGGCCGGTGCATCAACTCAAAAGGTTTCCCCATTTGTTTCGCTCGGGCTCTCCCAGCCATCTCCTTTCCTTTCCTTACCCAATCCTCCTTGGTGGGCAGATAACCCAAGCCAAAGGTGTGTGGGTTGTGTGGCACTTCAGCCAATGCTGCGATGCCCTTCCGGCCACTCTTTCCCAATCCCAACCCGGGGATGTGTTAGAGCTTGTTCATGAGATATACTGCTTGAGCACTGACATATATCCCCTCGTTAGCAGCCATGACGTCCCATACAACCCGAGCCTCAGCCAGGGTAAAACCTGATATGAACACATCCTCCATACCGTGCTCAATTTCTAGAACAGGCGTAGATACCTCCGGTGGTGGATGAATTGATGAATTCCCAAAAATAATGGCTACTCCCTTCCTATGGGGGTATTTCACCATTTGATGTAAGGTGGAGGAAACTGCCTTTACCTGATGCAGCCACGGCCGCCCAAAAAGCAGGTTAAAAGTTGCAGGAACCTCTAAGACATGGAAATCTATCTCATGTTGTCCCGGCCCAACTTTAGTCTGAATTTTCACCGTCCCCATGACTTCTCTACTCGTGTTGTCGTATGCCCTAATCACCTGGGCTGTCAGTATAAAATCCGCGGTTTTCAAACCGATCGCATATGCTGTCCTTGCCGGGCAGACGTTGATGGCGGATCCGGTATCAACAAGAACCACCGGTATCCATTTATTCCTACACTCCACAAAGATGTAGAGTGGTTTGTTATAGTCTGCCCCCTCAGGTGGCAATTCCTTGTCGGAAAAGGTCAGCGTCGGGGTAGCTCCTCCCGGAAAGACTAATCCCACCAGCTGTTCTGGCGTGGTTTCTATCGAAAGCTTGGCCTTGTCCATGGCTGATAAGACAGCCTGTCTATGCACTCGTGATGCCATAAGCAGTCCCCAGATGGAGATGTTTGCTTGTATCTTTTTTAACTGTTTGAGCACAGCCTCCTCTTCAAGCTGTTTCTCCTTCTATTTCTCAGTCTCCCTATCTTTCCCAGAAGCCTCTGGTTGATCTAGGTGCGGGGGTTTGAAGTATCGCCCGCTCCTTGTCATATGGTCGACTTCTCCAATGTACCAGGTGTCGTCGGGTTGGTTGTTCTCCCAATCTTCATCCGTGTGGGCAAGACATAAATCATCATCCTCCCACCACATTCCATCTGCGGCCGACAGACACCTGTCCGGCTCTGGTATGACTGTTCTCGTACTCGCGGTACCTTCCATCCCTATGCTCGCAGCATTCTCTGTTTCTGTGTTCATAGCAGTTTCAATCCCCACATGGGCCTTTGCCTTCCTGATTCTCTCGGAATCTTCAAATCTTTCCTGTTCCGACTGTGTCAATACAGCTGGCTGTTTAATAATTCCTGTATTCAAAATGCTCCAATCCTGAGCGAAATTCTTGACACCGGCGCTCTCCGGCGATGTATCCTGCTCTCCGACCCTCCCGGCCGTCACTGACATTCTTGCTCCTGCCAGGCCCTGTTCTGGTTGGAATTCTTCCACCACATCTGGTTGATCATCCAACCACCCTGTAGCCTCTGCCGATTTCTCATAGTCAAACCAGTTGACTGCTGCATCCCCTGGGTCTTGGCCACTGTAAAACTGGAAATTTGCAAGGTCTTCTTCCACAGCCGTCAAATCATTCATCCTCTGTCCCAAACCATCCCCTTGGATCACACATAGCTCTGCCTCCGTCGGCAATTCCACATCTAGCCTATGCTGGCCTATTGATGAAATGTAGTCGCTCGGACTGTGCACTTTCTCAACAGAACTCCCAGATTTCTCAAACTCTGGCTCAACAACCCTCTTCTCCTCTGAAATCTCCCTCTTCTGTCCTCGACAGTCACCACCATGGGCTTAGGTTGGGTTATGGAGATGTCCATCATGCACAAGTGGGTGCAATCAGGAAGGAGTACCTCCGGTTTGGGCAAATAGGAAGGAGTGATATAGATGCTAGGATCGTAAGACACGACCCCAGTCTGGATGAAATTGATTCTTTTGGGAGGTGGAGCTTGGTTATGTGTAGGGAGAGGGTTTGTTGTAACATTGGGTTTCTCGGGAGGTAGAATCACCCCGTTATCGATGAGATCTTGAATCTCATGACGTAGTCGGTAGCACAGATCGGTGTCATGACCGTGCTGTTGGTGAAATGCGCAATATTTGGCTGGATTGTGGGTAGGGGGAAGTTTTTCCGGTAATGGCCGTGGCTCTAGGGGCTTCAAGTGCCCTTTTCTGATTAAAACCCCCAGAGCTTTGGACAGGGGCATATACAGTGGAGCGAAGGTTCTTGTGTTTTTAGGTGGGTATTTGGCTGTTTGTGTATGGCTTCCGGACGTGCCGGAAAATGGCGTAGCTGCCATGGTTCTTGGAGGGGGGTTGGTAGTGACCATGCTCACTTTGGAGGCTCTTGTAGTTGTAGCGCCGCTCGGGCCTGCATTGTTGCTACGATTGAAAGTTCTTCGGGGTTGCTCCCGGTCATTATCAATTAAGCCTTGCTTCAAGGCATCCTCGATCTATACCCCTATTTCATGTAGATCGGAAAAGGTAGGAAAGGGGAGTACAATCATCTTCTGCATTAACTTCTGTTGAAGATTGCGCACAATCATCCGAATCTGATCTTTGTCTGTGGGCCTTAAGGTCATCATCAAAGCCTTGGCCCTCCATCTAGTCACGAATTCTGAGAAGCTCTCTTTAGGCTCTTGCCTTGTTGTTTCGAGATCACGGGTCGTAATCTCGATTTGTGTATTGTATGAGTATTGCGCAATGAAGGCCTCGGCCATCTCGTCCCAATTCCTCTTGACGTCATCTTCTAATTTGGCATACCATATGGCCGCCACACCCGACAGGGTCCGGCCGAATAAAGACAGCTTCTGGAGTCTGAAGAGGCCCATTGGCCTTAAGATATCTGAAAACAATCTCAGGTGCACCATAGGATCCCTGGATCTATCAAATCAGTCGATATGAGGCATTTTGAATCTGTCAGGCAGTGTCACGGCTGCGTTAGTATATCCATCTTCAATGTCAAGGATGGTCTTGACTCCCTGGGATCTCTTGAACAGCTTTTCAAGCTTGCTCAACTTCAGTGCTGTAGGATCTGTCTCGAACTCAAAGGGAGAGTCCGGCAGGTTGGTGGGTGTTTTGGATAACTGAGGTGGGATCGGGGGTAGGATCGGTGGTGGAGGCGGTCCTGTGGGAATGTCTGTATCGTTCTGAACATTAGCTGTCTCCCCGAGGGTTGGAACTCCTGGCGAGGGAGGAGCTTGCTGCGAAGCAGATGCTTCGGTTTACTGTTGTAACCTCACGATTAACTCTGCTTCTTCATTCACAACCGTGGCCTGCTGCTTGGCGAACTCTGCTTGTCGGACAGCATCCTGCTGCATCATTTTCATACTCTCTTGGAGTTGGCACACCATCTCCTCCAAGCTGGCCATACTGTTCTGATCTGATTGAATTACCGGTATATATTCCCTCTCTGTAGGTGAAACAGAACCCTGATCCCTATTGTACTCAGGTGGGGTAGATAAGGCCCTCCGAACTGACTGCTGAACTGATGCCCTCTGCCTAACTGTCCTCCGTCTAGTAACCAGGGGTAGAGAGTGGTACACTGGTTGTCCGTCTACCAGATCCTCAGATCGATGGAGTCGACGACCTCTAGTCCAGAGTGCTTGGGGAATATCTACTGGGTCAGAAGCAATCGTGCTCAACTACCTAGAAAGAAGATAAATAAAGCGTATAAAATAAATTAACAGACAAATGGACAGCGTAACGGCTTAAAATAAACACACAACACACAGTTGGGTATCACAACATCCTGCCAATAATCTGAATATACTATTCATTAATCATTGATCACTGTTTCCAAATCATTGCCCCCAAGTCTGAATCTGATACCCGCAGATAACTGATTCCCAAGAACACTGATGCCCGTAGGCCTGATACTAAAACTTGCAAACTGATATGTGTGTTCCTGTAGAGATACACTCTGAAAGCACATAGCAAGTAAAAGAGAGCCAAAACACCCCTATGTTGGGGTAGGGTTTCCCTGTCCTATTTTGTCAGAAGCTAGGGTTTCACTACGCACGTAGCGGTTTCAAACAACCTAACATCGGGTAAGCAACCTGTCCTAGCTTGGAATGGTCACTATGGATTCCGAATATGCACTAGGTCAAATGGTCGAAAAGGATGCCCCGGTAAAACCGGGGTTTGTGTTCCCATACTGGCAGAGCCCGCAACCGGTCAGCCCTATGGCATGCTTTGACAAAGTCATGCCTCCGGCAAACCGCTCAGGAATAGCAGATGGCCAACACGGTGTCCTAGGCGCACCAATGCACATGCAATGCAAAGAAACACATAAGTGTAGTCAAAACAGGATATCACGAGTTCGAGTCAAGTTCTCTAAACTCCCCAGCAGAGTCGCCAGAAACTGTAACAAGTCCGCGAGGGACCTCATGGGTTATAGTTCGGACTCAATTTGTCACGGTTCTTAATCTTGAACCAAAGAGTCCAAATCTGGCAAATCGTTTTTGGGAAAACAGCTTTTTGAAAGAAGTGCCAAACATAGACTGCTTGGCCAGATACAGAGTCGCCACATAAATATTTTTTAATGGGGAACTTAGGAAACCCTGACTCGGTGCCAAAGGCCACGTGTCCGTCATCACCAAAGTTGCCTCGGCTCGGGAACTTGGGTACGATTGGGGAAGGTCAGCTATGAGCACCCCCTCTCGCCCGATCCAAAGATCGACCTCTACTAACCGTGATATCTTATTTTGAAAATGTTATGTGTTCTTATTCCGGTTATTAGCCTAGAATTACTATGTTATGCGCACAGCAAACAAGTATAGACTAGATTGCCTAATTTGGAATGAAACATTGCATATCCGTTTGTTTGGAAAACGCTTTGGAATTTGCTACTCGCAAGTAGGCTAAAACACGGATTTCAATGAGTTGTTCCAACTCAAACAATCCAACCTTCACCCACAGGCATTCAGGCAGTTATATCACATAAGCAACTAGCCTCATGGCAATCATGCTGTCATGGCAATATTCACACGCATGCAAGGATGCTAAAACAAAAGAACTTACAGAGTACTTCGAGCCAAAACAGAAACTAGTTAGTAATCATATGCATGATCCTAGTTCATGTTAAGGTGGCTAATGCAACACATGCAAAATGCAACTATAATAGGCTCGGCTATCTTAAAGATGGCATGTGAAATGCTGCAACTAACAAGGACTCAACTTGGAGTTGAAATACAAATGCAGTTAGCATGATGTACCAAGCCCGGTGCATGTAAGACAAATGCATGAATGCACACATGCATAGCATAAGGTATGCTAATTAAAATATGCCCTAGTCTACCATCATAAGCGGGTAAATAAAAGGGAAGAAAGAAGCGGGATTGGAAGACATGCACACACTCACCCACACTTATTACACAATTGCCCTCGCTCGGAGGGTCCGAATAAATATACAGTCCGAATAAATAAGATTAAATTAATTATTACAGAACTTCTAATTAATTAGCAAATTAAATGTAAATAGAAAGTGGCCACAGCCCCGCCTCGAAATGCGTGAACGATGCATGCTTGACTTGTACTGCCCGGAAGCTCGCTGCCATAGCATTGCTGCCTCTGTTTTCACTGCCGAGCTCCTCTGAAAACTACACAAGTCTCAGGACAGATTCTATGCACACTGTGGAACACCATCGGCTGGGAGGAATGGCCACCGGCCATGGGAAATGGCCACCGGCCACTGATGAAGCTATCGGCCATTCATTGATGCCCGGTCGGCACTGGAGATGGCCGACCGACCAAAACTTCCTGTAGAAATCAGTTTTGACAGCAACAGAGGGCAAGCAGTGTATGGCATGGAATTTTCAAGCAAATGTAAGCATGGTCACACTCCCTATCATGCAATAGACTCAAGGGAGCATGACCCTTGACTCTCGGGCCATCAATTATGCATGATGGCCTAATAAGCCAAGTTTGCAACTTAATGTAAAAAATGCATGCAACAAAAAAGAGATGAATGCCAACACCCTATCATGTTGGGGTCAAGGGGATTGGCGACCGAGGGTTGAGACGTGTTTTGTCACTTGAAGTACAAACACTCCTCACCCTTCAAGTTTGGCTTGACACCCCAAACCAAACAATGCAATGCATGTATACAAACTTGGCTCAAAGATGCAACATGAGCAATGCAATGTGCCAAACATACAAGATGTAATGCTATGTAACTTATCATGCAAACTATGACATGAAATGCAACTAGCTAACAATATGCAAGCATGCAATTATGATACTAGGCAAACATGAAATCAAAGCAATGCTACATGATCATGCAATGCAAAGGGGCAAACCTCAGCCCACCCCGAAGCAATGACAAAAGATGCCTAAAATGATGAACAAACACTCAAGTAAGCATACACACCAATAGGCCCAAGATTAAGGCATAACAAAGGAGTATTTTACTACCACTATCCCAAGCAAACATGGCATGAGCTATACGACTAAAAACAGAGTTTGAGTGCACTGAAATAAGTCTTAAAACCCACTGATATGGCAGCCCTGAAAGCTTAAACACTTAGGCATGCACAATGCTCATTTCAAGGCATAAAAGGACACATCTTCAAAGCATAAAAGAGGTGATGAATGCAAGCATGCAAGCATACAAGCATGGTTTGGGGACTGAAATGACATGGCAAATGACTCCAACTCATTGAAATAGACCAACTAAGGCATGTTTATGACTCACACACTTAGGGCTCACAAGCCAAAATGCATAGCAACCATATCTAATATGTCAAGCATGACCAAATCAGTAACCAACGGACCTTAAGCATGGAAAAATAATGCTAAAACCTTCTTAGGACCAAACCAAAATCATGCTCAAATGATATGCTATAACACGATACACTTTAAGCCAAATGATGGGATTTCAAAGCAAGTGTATTATACATGCAAAAGGCCAAAAAAACCAACATGAGGCAGAGACAATACATGTTAAATGAGCACCAAATAAGCTCTGAAATAAAGCCAAACAAGACTAGGCATGCATGCTACCATATTGAGCCAAATATGCAAACAAAAGAGAGACCAAGGGAGAGGGGTGTCCCTTCCCTAAGCAAGACCTCAAAACCTCTTCTTCACCATTGAAAATCCACTGGATTTCAGTGGTGAGAAGGCTAATACACAATAGTAACCAAGGCTCAACAAAGAAAGCACAAAAGGGACCAAACAAGGCCTAACAGGGGGAGGTTGACCCCCAACACCAAAATGACCTTAATGAAACATCTTAAGCATGCACAAATAAGATTTTTTTCAGTTATACACAAAGTCTAAAACAATAAGCAAGATAGGAAAAAGTCTAGTGCAAGATTGGGGAATCTAAAGTAAAAAGGTTACCCTTGAAGGACCCTTGATGAACAGCAGGTGCAGCCTCCTTCTTTTGGTCAAAACCAGTCCAAAAACTCAAGAACAAACCCTCCAAGCCTCTCAAGGTCGAAGGAAGGTGTGATGGTGTGTGTCTTAGTGCAAAACTAAGGTCAAAACACACTTTTTAGGCCCCAAAACACACACAAAAGAGGAGAGAGATAGAGAAATATAGAGAGAGAAGTTGTATCTAACAGATATATATGTATAAGCTCTGGTTTTTTGTTCAACATCAACAACCCTTAACAATGGAGGAGGAGAAGTTCTTATATAAGCAATGCAAAAGCTTGAAGCTTCTCAAAGAAGCTAAATAAGAAAGGGGCAAAGGGGGCAAGAAGGTCAAGGCTTCTTGAGGAAGCCATGACAAAGGGTCAAGCTTCCTCAAGAAGGTTGACCAAAGGGTTCAACCTTCTAGAAGGAAAAGGGGTGCAAAGGCTCAAAACAGCCACATTATGCACGGGGGAGAGTGCTGGTGTATTCCAGTTGGCACAGCTGGCATGCACCATGCCTGAAGGGTGCAAAAGGGGCATACCGGCCAGCAAAAGAGGTCACCGGCCAAATAAAGTGCCGGTCGACCATATAAAGTGTCGACCGGCCATTGGTATCAAGAAATCATGGCCGGTAGCCTCAAAACATGGCCGGTGGCCTCAAGCTACGGCCGGTGGGTGTCAGGGGTAGCTAACAAGCTACTCTATACCCTCAGAAACAAAAACACAAGTGTTTGGTGCAAAACCGAACACAGAACAGTCGAGTTGAGAGGTCCTGAGGCAAGGCGCGTGGCCGAGACCTCCGGGAACTCAAAACGAAACACGAACATGAGTAATCACCGAGTGTTCCAGCGGTGACGTCCAAGTCTTGAGGACGGTCAAAAATGGGGTGTCTACAGTTTGCAATCAAACATCATACAAGTAATATAGTTGATTAATGTACACAAACAAAGTGTTTGGGTCAATATGGTGAGTAGCATTTCAGGATGTACACACAGACTCAAGCTACGCTATGTGGACTCGTTTGTTCCCCCCAATGTACCATGAGCACTAGATACGACAAGGATAAGGGCGTGGAATTTGTGTTCGATACCCGTATCGAATTTGAACACTTGAATCCTCAAATATTTTACAATGTTTGAAGAATAAGAAATGCACATTTGTTAGAAAATAAAAATTTAAAACCTAACATAGATTAGAGATAAAATTTCAAATTTTTCTTTCTAAATATTATTCAATTTCAAGTACATTTCTATATAATTTACGGAATCTTATCTAAGAATTTATATCATATGTAGTATATATGTGGGTGCGTAAAAGTCCACATACTTATATCCTATTTTAGATACATAAATCAATATCTTAAAATTTAAGTTTATGATGGTCTAGCACTTTGGACATGCACCTATACTCAATATGTATACTTGACTCCATGTAACATAGGGCGTATGTGTACACAAAAAAGTGGCATTGGTGTGCAGGTGTATGAGTGACAAATGTGTAGTATTCTAGCAAGATGTGACTGCCAACAATTGTTGAATGTTCACAAGAAAGCTTCAGATAAAGAGATTAAGATAATTGATGTAATGGGACGATGCGCATCATGGATGATGGGAGTCACTTTCACTTTAGGTTTGATTAGTGGTGGTGATTTCTTTGATTGTGCTCGATTAAGAAAGGAGGTAGAGCTGCATTAGTTGGCAAAGTAGTGAACTTTGTAGAGCACCTTGGTGTGGAGGTGCTTATATCTCGAGCTGAAGGTGTGTCACATTATTTTGAGTATATAGATTGACAAGTGGTAGAATCGATATCGACATTGATTATTTTTTGGATGACTTGCAAGATTCGAGTTAAGGTGGAGATTTTGGGTGTGTCTTGTATTTTAAGAACAAATACAGTTAATGCTTTTACACATATTCGGATTAGGTTGTAGCATCCAAATTCACAAAGACTCCATTATATATAGGTTTTAATAATTGTATGGGACTAAGTTTTATTTAGTTTGCCTATAAGTAGAGAACTTAAGGTAATATATAGGGTTGTGAGAATGAGAGAGTTTGTTGAGATGTAAGAAGGGGGGTGGGTAGGAGGGGGGCACTTGGTATGAACCAGGGATTTGTAAAGATACAGGGAAGATAGAAAAATATTAGGGACACCAGGTGCAAATGGGAAAACAGGTTTGCTTCACGGCTCAGTTACCTTTGAGCAAGCACATGAGAATTGTTTTAGCGCTTTTTTTTTTTTTTTTGATGAGTAGGTGTCTGGGCCAGCTTACACGCACAATGACTAATCCTAGGACTCACGTAAAGTGCCCCCTCCATGTGGATCGAGCAAATCTCGGGTAGAACCCGCGGGCGTGGCCCCAGTGAGCAATCATCTATGGATATTAGTTTTGTTTTTGTTTTGGTTTCACCGCTTGGATATTAGTTTTAGATTTTTTAGTGTTTTTGATGTCGTGTTTATACTCTCTACGGCATATAGTAGATTTTGTTATCATCTATGGATGTAGAAATGTTTGTATTGAACCACATAATTTCTCTTCATGTGTTCATGGGTGTGCTTTCGTTCATGTTCGTGGGATGTACAATAATCTCAACATAAATATAGAAAATATACTCATTCTCTTGCTGAGTTACATTAGGGATAGTACTTGATAATTATGTAGGGGGAAACAAAGTTATGATATCATGTTAGATCACAAATTGTCCCAATACTTAAGTTGTTAGAAAATAGGACTAACATGTTATATCAAGTTAACATAAATATGTATATATGTGTATTTATTTATTTTTAAATTATATATCCACATAAGGATAAGATACATGTTGCTTATTGGATTAAAACAAAATCAAGGTTCCAAGGATTCAATTTCAAACTTTTTGATGCGCATTGATGTTATTAGAAGAATCAAGTCAAAGAAGATGAGTGTCAAAGGTCCTTGATCTTAGTGCTTTGTCCTATCATTTGCATTTTCTTGTTTAGCTTTTCGCTTTCTTTTAGTGTTTTTGAAGAATGATTGAAGCCTTCAGCGCACCATTATCAACAATACAATTATATATTTATACAGAATAGTAAAACTAGCTAACAAACACTAACTAACTAACCAATCCTAACAACCTCTATCTATCCTCCATGTAATACAGTTATGCAATCAATGGGTCTAGTTGTCACATGTGCTGAGCCACTAGCTTTAGCTTGAGTTGTATGTGGTAAGCTAAGGGATTGAGCCATTATCTTTAGCTTGAACTGGAATTACTTGAACTACTGATGCTGAAGTATTCTTATTAGCCCCCTACAAGCTGATGGAAGGAGAGCATACCAATAACTTGGATTGTAGATACTGAAAACGAGAGGTCGATAAAGTAAATACATATGCAATTTGATCTACTAAAGGAATGTATTTGAGAATAAGCTTTTTAGCTGCAATTTTTTTTATGGATAAAGTGGCAATCCACTTTAATATGTTTAGACCTGGTATGGAATACAGGATTGGAAGCTAAAGCAATTGCCAATAAGTTGTCACACCAGATAATAGGATGAATAATAGTAGAAAGAGAAAGATCTTGAAGCAACATGTGCAACCGGCTTAGCTTAGCAGTAGCATGGGCAAGAGATTGATATTCAACTTTAGTGCTTAACCGAGAAAGGATAGGTTCTTTTTTAGCCAACCATGAGATGATATTGGACCCAAGAAAGACACAATATCCTAATGTAGACTTGCAATCAACAGTATCTCCAGCCCAATTAGAATCGGAAAAGGCCTGAAGCTTAAAAGAACTGGGACTAAAAGTCAAGCCATGAGAGAGAGTCCCTTGAACAAACCGAAGAATTCTCTTGACCAGAGAAAAGTGAGCATTGGTAGGGGCTTGCATGTATTGACAAGCTTGATTCACTACTAAGGAAAGATCTGGGCGAGTAATAGTGAGGTATTGCAAAGCCCCAGCCAAGCTTCTATATAACTGAGCAAAGGGAAAAGAAGCTGTAGGAGTAAGAACAGGTTTCATGGAAATATGAGTGGGTTTACAAGAAGTCATTCCTTCCTTAAGAAGAATATCAGATGCCTATTTGTGCTGAGAAAAAAATAGGAATCACCCACAGATTGAATAGAAATCCCCAAAAAATAAGAAATGTTGCCTAATTCCTTCATGGCAAAAGTTGAATGCATCTGATGAATGAGGGTTTGAATATGAGAGAAGCTGTTACCAGTTAAAAGAGTATTATCCACATACACAAGAAGAATTGTAATAGTAGTGGTGGTTTTGTGAATAAGTAAGGAATTATCACAATGACTATTGACAAAACCTTAAGACAACAAGAATTTGGAAAAGATAGAATACCAAGCTCTAGGAGTTTGTTTCAACCTATAAAGAGCCTTCTTTAATTTGCAAACATGATGAGCAGAAGAGGAACTAACAAAGCTAGGTGGTTGGTGTATTTGCACATTTTCATCCAAAGTGCCATGTAAGATGGCATTACTGATATCAAGCTGTTTCAATGGTCAAAACTAGTGTAAAGCCATACAAAGCAAAACCCTGATAGTGGGATGTTTAGCCACAGGGCTAAATGTTTCTGTGTAATCAACACATTTTGCTGTAAAAAACCCTTAGCTGCTAATCGTGCTTAATATCTAGTAATGGTGCCGTCATTGTTTTTTTTTATTCTGAAGACCCACTTGCATCCAATAGCCTACTTAGAAGAAGGAAGAGGGACAACAAACCAAGTGCCTTGAGCAATTAAGGCATTATATTCTTCAAGCATAGTAGAATACCAAATGGGAGAAGAAAGAGCTTGCAGATGAGAAGGAGGCTTAATATCTACAAAAGAAGAAGAAGTGTAAGCTACAAGACCTTGAGCTTTAGATCTAGTAAGCATAGGATAGAGATTAGTAGAGGAAAAAGGAGGTAAACCTGAGGTAGGAATAAAGGAGGGTAGATGAGGTAAATCAATAAAAATAAAGTGAATTGGAACAGAGGTCAAATTAGGAGCTGTTGGTGAAGTAGATTGAAGCATGAGTGAATGACTAGGTTGAGGAGCTGCAATAGGTCTAGAGTGAAGGATGGCAGGTGGGCTAATTTGAGGTGCTACAGGAGAACAAAACTGAGGTTTTGTAGATGAGCAAGACCCCGGGGTGCTGCAGGTGGACAGACCTGAGGGTTTGCATTTGGACAAGACTGAGGAATGGGCTTAGAGATAGATTAGGCAACAGGTAAAGGAGTAGGTATAGACCTGGAAGGAGAGGCTGTTAGAGCAAAAGTAGGCCAAAAGAAAGAAGATACAGTTGACAAATAAGGTGCAGCAGAGGGATGGGCTGAAAAAGGAAAAACACATAAAGAAGACACATAAATATAGACTTGTCCTCTAGTCATATCCAAACATCTGTAGCCTTTATAAGAGGAGTGATGGCCTAGAAAGACACATAAAGAAGACTTAGGCTACAGTTTAGTAGTGGTGTAAGGCCTTTAACCAAGGGAAACATTGGCACCCAAATACTTTAAAAAATGAGTAATCAAGTAAGACATGAAAAAGAAGCTCATAAAGAGATTTGTGAGACAATTTAGCACTAGGCAATTGATTGATAAGATGAGTAGCAGTAACAATTGCATAAAACCAAAACTTATTTGGAACAGAAGAATGATGAAGCAAAGCAACGGTTGTTTCAGAGACACCATTTTGAGGTGGAGTGTATAGACAAGAGAGCTGATGAACAATGCCTTGAGCTTTTAAAAATTGAGTCACAGATGAGTTAACAAATTCAGTACCACCATCAGTCCTTAACACTTGAAGTTTAGGAGAAAATTGAGTCTCAACATAGGCTTTAACTTCACTTTTATAACAAAGAGGATAAAACCAGGTAAATTTACTATAATCATCAATGAAAAATACATAATATTTATAACCAGATGTAGTAGAATGAAATGGTCCCTATACATCACTATGAATGAGGGATAAAGGTTTATTTATAGTAGAATTGGACAATTTAAAAGGGAGTCTATGACTCTTAGCCACACTACAATGTGTAGAAGGATCGGTAGCAAGCTTTGTTTTATTGAATGTAGCATACAAGTTTTTCTTTAAAGTAGTAAAGTTCAACTAAGAGGGATGTCCCAATTGTTTGTGCCAAATGTTCTCAGAAGCAAGTACAGTAGTAGATGTCAAAAAAGCATTAGAAGATGAATGATGAGCATGCATAACAGCAGAATGGTGGGAAGAGGGCAACTAATGTGGAAAACGATACAAGCCATTAGCATAATAACCCTTGTGTAAAATGGCCTTCGTGTGCTTGTCCTGAACCACAAATGAAGATTCATCAAAAGTAATAGTATAGTTGTTATCCTTTGTGAGTTGATGGACAAAAAGAAGATTAGAGGAGATAGGAGCATGCATAAGTTTATTAAGCTTGAAAGAGAAATGAGGAGTAGGGAATAGACCTTTACCTGTGTAATGAATAGGAAGAGAATTACCATTGTCAACTGTAATATGATCATGGCCATTATAGGACAGACTAAGACATGTTGAGAATTGAGAGATCACGAGTAATGTGATCGGAGGCAACAGAATCAAGATACCAGGGAGGAGCATCAGATGAACAAGAAGATGGAGTTGAGGAAACATAGGCTCTTATGTTAAAATTTAATTATTTGTAATAAAGTTTAAGTTGGTGTGGTTGTTGTAGTTGGTGTAGTAGATATAGTTGGTGTGATTGTTGTAGTAAGTGGTTCATTATCATTGAATTAAGAATTTGGTAGCCTTGCTTATATAATTGTTAGAGCTCCTCATTTGTAAACAATCAAGCAAGAGCAATACAAACCATTTTGAGCTCTCTCTCTCTCTCTATATATATATATATATATTTTTGGGTCTTTAATTTTCTATTTCTCTAGAATTTGGTTTCATCAGAATATACCTTGCACCCAACATATTTTTGGTTTCAAAGCCAAACCTTTTTTTTCTATTCAAACTCTTTACACCAAATTCAATCACCACCACCTTCAACTATACTTCCAATCAAATACCCATATTTGATGGAGAAAATTATGGTTATTCGAGTATTGAAATGAAGACTCTCTTTATTTCTCAAGATCTATGAGAGATAGTGGAGGAAGGTTTTCCTGTTCCAGAAGATCATGAAACACATTAGCATCATGGACACAAGGCAAACAAAAGGAGTACAAAGAGAATAAGAAGAAAGATGCAAAGACGTCACTCAACATACAACAAGGGGTAAGCAAATCTATTTTTCCTAGAATAATTGGTGCAAAAAATTCTATAGATGCTTGTGAAATCTTAAAACAAGAATTCCAAGGTTCTGAAAAAGTTATCTCCATTAAACTTCAGTCTTTATGGTGTGATTTTAATAATCTAGCCATGAAAGAAAATAAGACAATCCAATCTTTCTCTGCAAGAGTTACAGCAATTATAAATCAAATTTGAAGTTATGGAGATCCTATCGGAGAGAGAAAAATTGTTGAAAAAATATTGAGAATTTTGCCACAAAAATTTAAACACATTGTTGCTGCAATTGAAGAGTCAATAGGCCTATCTCAACTCATTTTTCATGAGCTTATGGGTTCTCTTAAAGCCTATGAAAAAACAATGGCTAGATTCACTGGACCAAATGAATGAGCAAATATTGAGCAAGCCTTTCAATCAAAGCTCAATATCACAGAAAGTAGACTTCTGAAGAACAGCGGTTGTGGCATAGCTCAAAAACAACAAAGATTGGGACGCCAAAATTTGGTAATCGTAGTCGAGGAGGAGGAAAAAGAAATTTTCACCAAGAAACATATCGAGCTGATAACACAAAATTTAATTATGGCTGTCATGTGTGTGGTAAATCTAATCATCAATCCAAAGGTTGTAATTTCAGATGGACCAAGTGCAAAATTCCTAACCATTCACACAAGGACTACTGGTATCAGAAAAAAGAAGTGAAAAATGAAGCAAATTTTTTTGAAGAAAATAATCCAATTCAAGTGCTTTTCTCTTGCATGAGCACATAACAAGATACATTCAACACATGGTTACATGGACAGTGGATGTAGCAACCATATGACGGGAAACAAGAAGTGCTTTGTCTAAATGGACAACAAAATCTCCTCTCAAGTCAAATTAGGAGATGGAAAGCAAAAACCAGTCAAAGGCAAAGGAACTATCGTGATACAAACCAAGAGAGGCAAAACAAAACTTATTGATGATGTTTTATATGTCCCTGATTTAACTCAAAATTTACTGAGTGTTAGTCAATTGATTCAAAAATGATACTCAGTAAATTTTGTTGGAGATGAATGCAAAATAAAAGATAAACATAATTCACTAGTGGCAAGTGTCAAAATGGCACCAAACAAAGTGTTTCCACTTACCATGCCACTAGATGAAAATTTTGCATTGAAAGTTGACAAGACTGATGACTTCATACTCTGGCATTTGAGATATGGACATTTAAACTACAAAGGACTGGAACAACTGAGTCAAATGGAATGGTAATTGGGTTTTCAAAAATTAAACAAAATGACAAAACATGTGAATGATGCATATTTGGAAAAATGCCTCGATTACCTTTTCCCAAGATTGTTTGGCGAGAAAAGCTCCACTTGAACTGGTACATGCAGACATTTTTGGACCAACAAGAACTCCCTCTTTTGGAAACAAAAAATATTTTCTTCTCTTTGTTGAAAATTTTAGTAGGATGATGTACGTCTACTTCTTGGAACAAAAATCAAAATCTTTCTCAACATTTCTCCAGTTCAAGAAGATGATATAAAGACAAAGTGGTCGTTGTCTGAAAATGCTTAGGACAGATCGATGTGGAGAATTCTTGTCTAAAGAATACACAAGTTACTGCAAAGATGAAGGAATCAAGAGCCAATTGACCATTCGCCACAATCGTTAGCAAAATGGGGTGGCAGAAAAGAAGAACTGCACCATTGTCGAGATGGCAAGGAGTATACTCAAGGCAAAAGATCTTCCTAACAATTTTTGGGCTGAAGCAGTCAACACTGCTAGTTTCATCTTCAACCGGTCTCCAACAAAGGCTCTGGTTAACAAAACTCCCTATGAAGCTTGGCACAATCGCAAGTTGGTGGTAAATGTTTTCAAAGTTTTTGGATGCATTGCATATTCCCTTATTCCTTCTCAATATAGCGAAAAATTTGACGAAAAAGGAAAAGAATTCATTTTCATTGGCTATTGTGATGAATCAAAAGGTAATTGACTTTTTGATCCAAAAACCAACAAATTGGTGACTTCAAGGGATGTGCACTTTGAAGAAATGAAAGCATGGGATTGGAAAAATTCACATGAGGATGAAACATTCATACAACCAGATAAAGGCAAGCCAAGTTCTTCCAATTTAGATTCACCAATTCTACAAAGTTGTTGTAAAGAAAGTGATTCGAAATCTGATTCAGAATCGCTTATTAGAAAGGTACGACCTTTAAGAGAAATTTATGATTTATGCAATTTTGCATTTTTCTCCTGTGAGCCACATAATTTTGAAGAAGTAGCTAAAAGTCAAATTTGGAAAAAAGCAATAGATGAAGAGATGTTGACAATTTTCAAAAATTAAACTTGGGAGCTTGTGGATCATCCTAAACAAAAAGATGTAGTTGGACTAAAATGGATCTACAAAACCAAAATGAATGAAGACACGGTTCAAAAGTACAAAGATTGTCTCGTTGCAAAAGGCTACTTACGACAACCTGGAGTAGATTTCAATGAGACATTTGCACTAGTTGTCCAAATGGAAACAATCAGAACAATTACCCTGGCAGCACAATTGGAATTGTCGATCCACCAGTTGGATGTAAAATCAACATTTTCGAATGGTGATCTAGAAGAAGTATATGCGGAGCAACCACAAGGCTATGTAGTGGAAGGAAAAGAAGATATGGTCTATCGGCTAAGAAAAGCACTCTATGGTCTAAAACAAGCCCCGCGTGCTTGGAATAGTAACATAGACAAATACTTCATTCATAGCAGTTTTAGAAGAAGTCCTAGTGAGCCATCACTATATGTGAAAAATGGAGGTACCAATGATTTTCTTATCGTATGCCTTCATGTTGATGATTTAATTTTCATTGGCACTAATCTTGTGATGCTAGATGATTTCAAAAAGGCTATGAGGCAAGATTATGAAATGACAGATCTTGGCCTAATGAAATATTTTCTTGGCATCCAAGTGCAGAAGACCAAAGGAGAAAATTTTATTTCTCAAGAAAAGTACACAGAAGATTTGCTGAAAAGATTCAACATGTCAACATGCAAGCTAATTTCAACACCCATGATGACAAATGGAAAATTATAGCTAGAAAATGGAGCACCAAAAGTCAACCCAACACTATATTGCAGCCTAGTTGGATCAGTCATGTATCTCACTAACACCAGGCTAGATATTGTCTATCCAGTCAGTATGTTTTCCAGATTCATAACTGAACCTAGCCAAATCCATTTTTCTGCAGCTAAGCGAATACTACGGTATTTACAAGGCACAAAAAAATTTGGGATCAAATATGTAAAGGAAGAAGACAACAATCTTGCAGGACACACTGACAGTGATTGGGTAGGTTCCATTGATGATCAAAAAAGCACATTAAGATATGTGTTTTCATGGGTTCAAAAGCAATTTCTTGGTCCTCTTGGTCCTTAAAAAAGCAAAAGATAGTGTCACTCTCATTAGCTGAAGCAGAATACATCGTTGCCACTGATGCCGCTTGTGAAGCTATATGGCTTGGAAAAATTCTTGCAGATCTATAGCAAAAGAAAATTGACCCCACAATAATTTACTGTGACAACATGTCTACCTTTGCCATGACAAAAAAATCCAGTTTTTCATGCTCGAACAAAGCACATTGAACTTTGTCATCACTTTATCAGAAATTTGGTTAGGAAAGAAGAAATTCAGTTGAAGTTTGGCAGTACTAACAAACAACTTGTAGATATTTTTACCAAGGCAGTGTCATCACAAAAGTTAGATCAATTCAAAATCTTCTTCCGTATTAAAAATTAAGAGGGGGTGTTAAAATTTAATAATTTGTAATAAAGTTTAAGTTGGTTTGGTTGTTGTAGTAGGTGTAGTTGGTGTGGTTGTTGTAGTAGGTGGTTTATTGTCATTGAATTAAGAATTTGGTAGCATTTCCTATATAATGGTAAGAGCTCCTCAGTTGTAAACAATCAAGCAAGAGCAATACAAACCATATTGAGCTCTCTTTTCCTCTCTCTCTAAAAATTTCTCTCTATATATTTTTAGGTCTTTAATTTTCTTTCTCTAGAATTTGGTTCCATCACAATTTCCATAAATATACCTTGCACCCAACATCTTAGTCGAGGATAACCAGAAGAAGTGGCCTAAGATGGCTGTGAAGAAGAGTGTTGTGAAGAAGATTTTTTATCTAACCGATGCCAACAGTCAAGTGCCGTATGATTTCCTTTGCCACAAAGTTGGCAAGTTAGGCCTGATGAATAGTTCCTTCCTTTGCCTCAAGAGATCTGTCTTCCACCACCACAAAAGTTACCTCAAAACCTCCTCTATGACCTCGAAAAGAGGATCTTCCTCTTGAAGAAAAAGAACCACCAACTAAGCCTCGCAGAGATACATAAGCAATTGTGTTCTCTTGAGTTTGGATTTTCCTCTGTTTGGATTCTATATAGAGCGACTCAGAACATAGAAGAGAGGTTAATTCCACCATGGAAATAGGTTCAATCCATGCTCGAATAGTAGTTTTAAGAGCATTGAACTCATCAGGCAAATCATTCAAGGTGAGTAATATCAGATCTTCTTCATTAGTAGGTGAAGAAGCTAGAGCTAATTGATCAGCAGGTTCTTTGATCTGATTCAAATATTCTTCAATGGACTTAGATTCTTTGGTCAGATAAGTTAATCTATTCTTCATTTGATGAATATGAGACCGAGATAATTGTTGGGGATCAGGGATCCCGCCCAAGACCTTGTAGAAATCATACCAAGTAGAAAAACACACCCACATAGAAGGAGACACCATATTTAACGTGGTTCGGCCTTAAAGCCTACGTCCACGGGAGAGTAACCAGTTATCATTATAACAATGGAGAGATTACAGAAAGATTACAATAGAGGAGGAGCTCACACTCTCCTCACTCACCCACTTACCCGTCTCCCTTACTTACACCGACAGAGACGGTCTCTTCGCCTCACATCTCTCACTCTCTTTGGTTTGCTCTCTTGGTTCTCTCTCTATCCAACCCCTCATCCTCACCTCAATTTATACACAATTGAGGGAGGATGTGATTGGTCACCACCTACCTCCTTCCACTCTCTAGTGAGTTGGAGTTAGTGAGCCACCCCCACTCTCTCTAAGTGGGTTCTTCAAGTGGTGCATTATCACCCACTCAACATGGGGTGATATATTCAACAAATCACCCCCTCAACCCATGTGAGGTGATCCATTGCACACACTGCTATTAATCTTGTCACGCCCAAAAAACCAACAGAATCTTCATCTCCTCACTGAGACGCTGTATCCCCTGAAGCTAGAGATAATACACCAGAGATACAAGAAGAGGAGGGAATCCTACATCCTTAACTCAACTCACACCACTCTCTAATTTGGAGAGAGTCTCTGCTCCTATCTCCCACAGATCTCTTCCACGCTTCCTATCTCGGATGTCTTCACCTGCTATACTTGAACTTGCGTAACCAAGATATCCTGCACCCCCTGATTGGATGTCCTGCACCTCCTGAGTGAGATGCCCAACACCCCCTGCCCAGGATGCCTTGCACTCCTTTGAGTGCTCTGTGACACTACAACTCTTCCCTGAAATGCCACTATCCTGCCATGTATCTCTTTGCGCGGCTAAAACTGGAGCAATAGGAAACTCTTCGTTTGTTTGGTCAACGTTCTTGGTTTTCTTTACTTGGAGTTTCCTCTAACCTATCCTGAACTTATCAGCATTTGCCCTTTGCACTCCTGAACAACTTCCCAGTGTTTCCACACACTTGTTGTTCATGCTTTTTGCAATCCCTGATCTCTAGTTCAGCGATACGTGTTACCTGCGTATTTATCACTTGTACTACCAGATTGACGGTTGATAGTAGCTTTCTCTACCAAAGCAACTTCAACAGATTTGTACAAGTAACCAACTATGCAACACCCAGCATAGTACCTGCACCCATACTTCTTGAGTGCTCATCGTGGCTCCATCTCTCCTTCTGCGCTCGAGCTCGCCTGAGAGATCCGCAACTACTCTGTTTCATTAAGAGGTGCGTTCGCTGCCACAGAATCAAAACTGATACCATAACCCAGGTATCCAACCATTCAGTCAAAATGAATGCCATCTACTGTACAAAACACAAGCGCTTTTCCCAAAAACACGGCAGATTCTATTGCTCAAAATCACATTGAGCCAATGTAAAGACCATGCAGAACCAATCGAGCTAGCTCTTTGATTTTCTGCAACTCAAGCTCCACCATAGTGCCAAGTTTCGATTTCCATAGGCGCCAAACAAGTTGTCCTTAACAACTCCAAACAAGTTGTCCTTGACAACTCCAAACAAAACATGGTGAGCAACCCGCTTGAACCAATGCTGAGGAGACTAAACAAGAAAGGCTTCAAATTCTCCATCAAAGTAACTTCGAAAGCGGTACCAAAAACATCATATCCGATCAACCATCGAACACAATACTGCTCTCTTCAAGCTCGAATTAATCAAGAGAGCCAAACAAATTCTCCAAGAACTGAGGCAAGTTCTCCACCAAACAAAACTGGACTGTAGACGCAGTCAGGCTCTAACCAGTTCAGAAGTATCAGAACAAACTTCAAATGAACTTACAAAATACCAAGAGCCAAAAATTCTGAAGTGTCGAGCAAACTCCAGATTCCTCCAACTGCCATTCCAACCGGCAAACACAAGATGATGCACCATCTTCACAGTTGCCAAAAATCGCCCAAAAGGCGCGTGCATCGTAAATGCACAACTCCAACAATCCCGCTGACTCCACCGAGTCTGCAAACGATCTATTCCCTCTAAATCCAACGGCAGATTAAGGAATGGATCCCAACACACGAGATTTACAAAATCACCATCTTCATGTTTCTCCACAACAATCTCTTCCAATCTTCAACGAACACCAACAGTCAGACCGCTTCCAGAGAAGCAAACACCCGGAGTCTGAATCGTCACCCAGACTACCAATAGCTGATGTCTTCGAATATGGAACAAATTGTGAAAATGAAATCCACAAGAAGAAGAAACAATCAAGTCGCACAAACCGGAGACACCCTTGGATCTAATCAGACATGATCATAGACCCCAACTGTGATAATGAATCTCAATAAACCATGACTCTGAAAATTGCCAGTAATCCGTGAAAGACCGCCAACAACAATGCCTCCAATAGACATTGAACAAAAATGTCAAAGCTCCACCAAGATCTGAAGTAGATTGTCACACCTTCTTCAAATCGACAAATGCGGAAACCAAGGCTTCACCAGATGCGAGTCTTCTAACAACGATCCATGAAGGATCTCCAACGCCTCCACAGAGGCCAATGCCAATAAAGTACTACTATTTGGACTTATTACATATGCCAAATCTCTGTAGTACACTCTGCTAATGCTTGTTCTCTTTATCCCCTAGAGAAAAACCCAATGAACTCTGAACTTCTGTAACTAACCCAAGAGTCTCCAAATGAACTGATAACTTTTGCAACTGACTTTGAAAGGTCTTCAATTGGCTTCCAATTGGCTTCAACTTGGTGAACAAAAATTTTCACCCCTATCACCCACGTAGATGATAAAACACCGTTGTACAAATATGCCTCCATTCCACCGAGCATCCGGAATGAATCTGCATCTCCTACTTGGAATGTCTTCAACCGCCACACATCATCCTACATGGCTCATACCTCTATCATCAGGAATGCTTATAATTTCCTTGTTGAGGTGACTCCACCCAAACTCTCTGGGTGCCCGTCGCAACTTCATTGCCACGAACCAGATTCAGGACAAAGAAAAAATCTGCCTCTCACTGGGTGCGCACTGTAGCGTCTTATCCCTTTCAATTTCTCTGTCTGAAGATTTCTTCTATGAACTAGTTGTTACTGCCAAGCCAAAATCCGGCACACTGCACCTTTGTACGACTCTGCTGCGTACTCTTGGACTGTTGTACGCCAACACCTTGTACGACATTCCTGCGTACTCATTTGTGCTATTGTAGGTACGTGCTCCTACACCTTATGTGTGCACTACTACAGCTATTGTCCTTCTACGTTCACATACTACCAGTGCTTCTTGTATCATGTTTGACAGTAGCTCCAATTGCCACAACATTCCCCTAAGCCTGCACTGGTTGCCAATCATCTATCTATCGATGAAGTGGACTTTTGATTGAACCAGATCTTCCGATCATCTCAACAACTAGGAAAGTTCCCAGGAAAGACTGGTAGGGTTACAACAGGTCCCACTTAAGAACCAGTCTCCTTAAACAGTGTCTTTTTGACAAAACTTTCCTAGACATTGTTGATCTTGAGATAATTATGTGCAATTCTCCTGATCGCGCCCTGACCAATCCTGATCTCCATTGATTTGCCATTTGATCAAGCCTGATCTCCTTTGGTCTTCAATGATCTATCTCGATCTGTATCTGGTTGTCCAATTTGATCAGAATCTGTCCATTTTAACCTCTTCAGTGAATTCGCAGCATTCCACAATATCCGGTAACCTTCCTTCGACTATTAAAGATGACAAACTCCCATGTTTTGACAATCTTTAAAAACCATTTAGAATTTCACCATTCTGACCTCGCCGTTGCGTCCGAAACGGTTCGATTAGCTAGGACCAACCGTTGCTGCACTTTCGGAGACCTCACTGAAAAATTTCTCCAAAATTGGGGCAAAATTGCAAATTTCCCAAACACCGGGACCAAACTGTAATTTCACAAACTACAGAGTCAAAATAAAATTTTCCAAAAATTCAGTGACCAAATTGTAATTTCTGAAAACTTCAGGGACCAAATTGCAATTTACCAAACTTCCAGGGGCCAATATGTAATTTCTTGAAAACTTTGGGCCAACTTGTAATTTCCAGAAGTGCCGATTTAAACATCTGACCATACAGATGGGTCTAGAATACTCCAAATAGTTGGAAAACACTATTGGATTGTTAGAAACAGACTCCGAATGGATCAAATCAAGCCAAAATAGTTTCGACGCTTTAGATCTGCGGCTGCACCTTAGCCGCGTAGCACTGGATTACTCCTTCTGCGGCTACGCCTTAGCCGCGTCGCACTGGATCCCTTCTCGGTGTGCTGACGTGGCAGTTGATGTGGCACAACCGTGATGATGTGGCGCTGACTTGACTACCACGTGTTGATGACGAGGATGACACGTGTCACTGACTAGACTGTTACGTAGCGTTGACGTGGCTGCTACGTGGCAATGACGTGTGCTGATGTGTCAGCCATGTGGTCATTGACGTGGTGTGTGACGTGGCGTGCTGGCACTCACACCCGCGCGTCACTCGTAGTCTCCCTTTCGCCTCGCGTGGGGCGCGTGCAACATACTGAACTAACGCCCCGGCAAGCTAAACGGCATATAGAGGCGCGTGCTGAGACTGGATCTCATGCGCCATTTTTAGGAGGGGGACGTGAGGGCGCGTCTTGTGTCCTCTGTGGCTCTGCTTTGCATTTCTAGACTCCTCTCGTCGAGAACTTGCTCGTGGTATGCTCAAAACCTAATTTCGAGCAATTTGATTTCTGGACAGTTTTGAAAATCACATTGTTTTTGTTCTGAAAACGACTGACGAGGCTCTAATACCACTTGTTGAGGATCGAGGATCCCGCCCAAGACCTTGTAGAAATCATACCAAGCAGAAAAACACACCCACACAGAAGGAGACACCATATTTAACGTGGTTCGGCCTTAAAGCCTACGTCCACGGGAGAGTAACCGGTTATCATTATAACAATGGAGAGATTATAGAAAGATTACAATAGAGGATGACCTCACACTCTCCTCACTCACCCACTCACCTATCTCCCTCGCTTACACCGAGAGAGACGGTCTCTCCGCCTCACATCTCTCACTCTCTTTGGTTTGCTCTCTTGGTTCTCTCTCTATCCAACTCCTCCCCCTCATCTCAATTTATACACAATTGAGGGAGGATGTGATTGGTCACCACCTACCTCCTTCCACTCTCTAGTGGGTTGGAGTTGGTGAGCCACCCCCACTCTCTCCAAGTGGGTTCTTCAAGTGGTGCATTATCACCCACTCAACATGGGATGATATATTCAACAATAATGTGGTAAAAAGTTTGAAGAGAGCAGTCTATACCTCAAAGCTGTGTTGCAGATGAAGAACAGAAGAGAAAATGCTAGAAGTAAGTGTAGCAACGATACAACTTAGTAGATGTGTGTCAATCTTGTTCCAATAGACTTGATCTGGATTTAGAACTTCAAGACCATTAGAGTCCTTGATCATCAATGGTGGACATGGAACTAATTCACTTACAAAATCCAAGAGTTTAGTAGCACGCAAAATATTCTGAAATTGAGTTAGCCATATAAGAAAATTGGTTAAATCAAGCTTATCTATGATGAATGAATTCAAATTGGAGATCAAGAGATTGAGCTTTGCAGAGGAAGAAGAAGAAGAAGATGAAGCAGAAGAAGCCATGTGTGAATCGAAGATATGCTCGTGAGAGCTTTACAGAGGCTCTGATACCATGAAGAATGATTGAAGCCATTATTCAACACACCATTATCAACAATACAATTGTATATTCATATAGAATAGTAAAAATAGATAACAAACACTAAATAACCAACCAATCCTAACAACCTTTATCTATCCTCCATGTGATACAGTTATGCAGTCGATGGGTCTAGTTGTAACATGTGCTCAGCCATTAGCTTTAGCTTGAGCTGTATGTGGTAAGCCAAGGATTGAGCCATTAGCTTTAGCTTGAACTGGAACTACTTGAACTGCTGATGCTGAAGTATTCTTATCAGTTTTAGTTGGGGCTTGCACATGATTTTGCTTGCTTTTGAGTACCAACCTAGTTGAGATTCATCTTTCAAGCTATGATGCATCTCTTCCCCCAGCTAGGTTTATGTAACCTTTATCTTCTCTTCAATAAAATCTTTCTTTTGCCGATCCAAAACCAAAACCAAAAAAAAGAAAAAAAAGAAAAAAAAAGTTATCAATAAAATACTTTCTTAATTAAAAGAGAACATTGTCATCTTTGTTTGTACCCTCTTTCGACTGTTGCTCTGAGACTTCTCTACCAGATGAATGTAATAACTTAAGAACGATAGAGTTATGTATAAAAGTCAGTTCTTAGTTTGTAATAATCCAAGTAAAATGTTTAGATGTTGTGAATGAAAGAGTAGAATAAAAAAAAAATATGGGTGATTGTGGTTTGCGAATCTCCTATTACTCAAGTGGAAGTTCGACGGTTTAGGTGGATCGACTAACTTCCCTTAGTTAGGCTTGTAGAGATGGATTCTAAGTGTCCTGCTTTGGGAGTGTTCTGGGTATCAAAAAAAAAAAAAAAACAAAACAAAACAAAAAAAGGAGTGGCTTAGGATGGTTCCATGAAGAAACCTCATCTGACATTATTTCCTAAGTCATGTGATGTTTGTATTAAGCGATCACCTGATTATAATGTAATGATGTCATTCTCTCATTTTTCCTTGTGTCTTTGAATTGGTATCTCATTGCTTGAGTGACATTCATTTGAATTTTAATGAATTTGAAATGTACAATAAATTGAAATTTATGAATTAATGAATTTTAATTTAATTATATTCTTCTTCTAGATTTCTATGCTAGATTTTCATCATCGTGCCTATGTACATGGTTTCATCATTTTCATAGTTTAAAGACTAGACTTAATGAATATTGGTTATTAGCTGTTGAGAACAGTTTTGGGATCGTGATCCCAAATTTATATATATATATATATTTTTTGTGTGCTACATCAATTTTGGTGTCAGCCAAATTAGATCCTTTGTTTCTGTACAAATCTTATTCATTGCTAGTTTTCTCAGGATAAAAATAGGATTTAGGCCCGTTTGGGTATGTTATTTTAGTTGACATTTTAGTTTTTTTTGTTATTTTAGCTTGACTATTATGTTTGGGATGATAGTTGATATTTTTTTTTTTTTTTTTTGGTAGTTGATTTGATGGTTGTGAGAGAAAAAATGAAATGATTATAGTTTGAATCTTACATTTTGTTTTATTGACTATTTTAATTTATTTTGTCTTTATTGACTATCTTAGCCCAAACCACACTTTCCAAACAGGGCCTTAATTGTCATATGCTAGGTTTTTGAAAAGCAACCAAGATGTGGTTACTGATGTGATGAACAAAATATGACATGAGCTATATTTTTATTTGAGAAATTTAGTTAAAATTTTCCCATTGGACTCTTATTTGGTAAAAATAACAGTCCAATTTTTCATAAACCACTTAAGGAGAAAACATATAATCGAGTAAGGACAAAGTAAATTATCTTTTTTTTTTTTTTCTTGGACAATATTGCCAGAGTAACATACTACTATCAAACAAAGTAATATGTTACTGTTACTGTTTATATCAATTTCAAAGGTAATAATTTTTTTTAAAAGAATTTCATAGTTAACATGAATTTTATTTTATAGATCTTGATGAGAGAATTCTAAAAATATTAATTTTATTAAAAAACCGACATTTACATCAAAAATTATATTATTTTAAAGTTTAATATTTTTATAATAGTGATATTTGTTAGATTTTTCAAAGAAAACTTTTTATGCTTGTCCTTAATGCATTAAAATTTTATTACGAGAAGGTATTGACCAAACCCTCCTTTTTTTTGTGTGCATATATTACTCTGTTTTAATTCTCAGTCAATAACCATTCTTCAGAACAATAAACTCAGTATATATATGATATTAGACCAATAGAATTAAAGCTAAGATTATATCAGTAATAGCTTGCATTTATGATCATCTACGCCATAAGGAGTCCATTCTTATTATTAGTACCCTACACTTCAAATCTCTATGGCACATAACATTTTATGAGTTGTAACACATGCACAAGTGGTATTTGCAATACAATTCATGTTACACTTGCAATTCATGAAGCGATAACAACTCTATGCTTACTATATTTACTTTAAAGATAGTATTTCCAGGCCACACACTACATTTTGATGAGTTGTGAACTCATACAAAAGTGGTACATGCGGTACAATTGCTTCTTGAACCTAATCCAAAGGTTCTCATCTCGTAAATTTATAGCATCACTTGGAGGTATGGTCTGGTGGTAGCATTTGTTAAGTTTACTCTTACTCTGGCACTGGAGCAGTTTCTATTTCTTGAGCCAACTCTCTGGTTAACCGGTCAGCACGATCATCTTGTCCACCTGCAAAGCTATAGACCCGAAATGCAAGCTGAAAAGCCTTCCAAAGCATTTTTATGCATGCCCGCCTTTTGACTTCAGTTTTTGGACCCAATTCTGTATTAGCTGCTACCTGTGCCTCTCTTCGTTCCTTGAGTAAAAGTCATAATGTTAAACTTGAACTTCACAATTGTTCAAAATGAATGATGAAAGAGGTAAGTAAATAAGCATTGTTACCCTAAGAGCTAACTCCATGCAGCTTGAAGAAACATCCACCATGCATTCCTTAATTCTAACCAAGATATGAAAGTCAAAATGGATATTATGACTCTGAAACCGCTTAGCTTCTTCATCTTTAGTACGTTCCAGTGCATCTATTTCTCCTTTGATCTGTTTTCAATAGTTCTTTTACGAATATCCATTCATGCTACGAAAATGATAAGATTGATGTTTCTCTAACTTTAAAAGTCTTACCTTGTTGAAATAACACTCAACCTTGTCAAGGAGCTTGCTTAGAGGAGGATCTACCTTCCAGTTCTCCAAGTTAGTAATTATTGTTTCCAATCTTTTGTAAAGAGCTGTCGCTGTCCTCACTGATTCCAATTTCTTTGAAGGAAATCCTTCGAACCTTGCCAACACCTGCATTTAAACGAGTCAAAGGTAGTTGGTTCAAATAGCCAAAAATTGAACTGAAGCCTAAGAAGCACGTATACAAACACGTGATATTACATAGACATACAAATATGAAAATTTTCAAAAAAACGTAGGAATAGGCACATAGGGACATGCAGAAACTATATAATTTTGTATGAGATTTATAAAGATCAGCAATTTTGGTATCAAATGTATAAATATTTAATTCAAATACACTAACTTTTGAGGTCTAAAAATAGTAGAATAGGTATAAATTTTATGTTTGTATTTGAAGTAAATCTTTATTTAAACTTGTTATTTGTCTTATCTGTATCTAAGTAATTTCAAGTGTTTAAAGCATGTGTGAGACTAGAACATTTTAAAAAAGAATTGGACATGTTTCAACATGTGTTAAATAGGTGTTGGCAAGTGTCTGAAGAGTTTAGTAGGGTTCGTAGTTCTTAGAAAGTAACAGAAACAAATTGATGTTCTTAAAGAAACTTCACCTGGGTTTCATCAGTCAATTTGTCTAGATGTTGTTCCACATATTTGTGAAATTTCAGAAGCTCAGCCATGTCCTTTGTTTGGAAGGAACTAATAGCACCTTTTATCTCCATGATTGATTTTGCATGCTTTTCAACATCTTCTTCAATTTGTTGGAAATATGCTGATCTAATACACCAAAGAAAGAAAGTATCCAATGATAGGTAACAAACATAATCTCTCTGTTTTCCTCAAGTCACAACGACATTATTAATGGAACATATAGTGCTATATAGCCAAGGGATGTTTGTGTGTGTACCTTTTTGTCATCTCTGCTAGAGCATCAGCCATTCCTTGCTTTCCACTAGCAGATGCCCCAACCTTAGTCCTCCTCCCTTGAGAGTTTCTACCATTCAAATTAGATCCTTCCACTTTTCCCTTGAGAACTCGATACAAGTTTCCCATTTGGGTTGATCTCTTCAATTTTGTATTTGCTTTCTTTGGGCGTAGAGACTTTGCTCCTCCAAGTGGTGGAGGAGGTGGTGGAGCAGCTCCCTTTGCCAAAGGAATAGGTGGGGGTGGCACGAGCACTGATCCCTTAGAATACAAAATGGGTGGTGGAGGTGGTGGAGCAACTCCTTTTGCCAATGGTATAGGTGGGGGGTGGCACTGGCACTGAACCCTTTGACTGCAAAATGGGTGGTGGAGGTGGGGGTCCTATTGCATTCAAGGCCAAGTTGCATGATGGTGATGGTGCAGCTACTGCAGTAGGTGGTGGAGGCAGTGGCGGCAATGGTGGTAGTGGTGGTGCTTCTGCTACAATTGGCTTTGTTGTTTCTAGTAATTGATTTGAATTAGAATTTGCAATCCTTGGCATATCTTTTGTAGGTTCATAGTCCTTTAGTCCTTCATTGGTTACTGTAGCTGTTGATTCTTTGATACTCTTTTCTTTATGAATTTCTATATTTTGTTCATCAACTTCCTTTCTCTTCCTATTTGTGGGATTGGGTCCTTGAGGGAACATGTGGAATGCGAGGCACTTTTCCATTGCCTGAAGTCTGAGAGGCAAAAGAAGCGGTTGGGAATAGTAAACATTGGCATATTCACTGAGCTTTATCAGCTCAAGAGGAGGTACTGAAGTTAAAGAGATTGGAGAGGGACATGTGTTTTTGATATCTGAATAAGACTCTGTTAAGATATCCCCAAAAGTTGAGTCATGTATCCTTCCCTCGTTCTTCTCATCTTCATCCATTACATCAAACATTTCCCTTGCCAGTTTAATCATGTAAATGAGCTTTGTCAGCAGTATTC
>JAXFYN010001168.1:0-46000 GCA_036172215.1 Camellia granthamiana
TCCTGAGCCGAGGCAACTTTGGTGATGACGGACACGTGGCCTTTGGCAAATGAGTCAGGGTTTCCTAAATTCCCCAATTAAAAAATTTAGGTGGCGACTCTGTATCTGGCAAAGCAGTCTATGCTTGGCACTTCTTTCAAAAAACCTATTTTCAAAAACGATTTGCCGGATTTGGACTCTTTGGTTCAGATTAAGAACCATAACAAATCGAGTCTAAACTGTGGGGTGAGGCCCTCACGCGGGGCGTGTCCACAGTGCTTGATATTCTTATTGGCGGCCTCAACAGTTCCGTTGGTTTGTGGCCAATATGTGGATGACTTATGAAAAGCCACGTTGTACTTCTCCAACAAGTCGATCACTTCTTTCTTAAAATGGGAGCCATTATCTGAAATGATCTCATTCAGGACCCCATAATGACAAATGATATTGTTCCTGATGAACTTGGCTACATACGACGCTTTCAGCACTACATAAGATTGGGCCTCAATCCACTTTGTAAAATAGTCTATTGCCACCAGGATATACTAATGCCCATTCGAGCCTTTTGGCGTAACTGCCCCAATAACATCAATTTCCCAGACTGAAAAAGGCCATGGTGAATTCATGTTGTACAGCTTTAACGGCGGGATATTCATGCAATTTGCATGAATTTGGCATTTGTGGCATTGCCGAACAAAACCAATACAATCCTCCTCCATGGTAGACCAATAGTAACCTTACTTGAGAATCTTCCGAGCTAGCATTACTCCACTCATGTGCGCTCCACACTCTCCTCCATGGATAGCCTCCATTAGGCGCTTCGACTCTTCTATATTAGTGCACAACTTGTGCATTCCCAGATGACCCCGTTTGTACAACTTACCCCAGCAAATGATAAACTGAGCAGCCATCCGCCGTATTGCCCTTTTTATCTTTGGCATTTGCCCCTAGTGGGTAAGCTTCCTTTTCCAAGAAGTTCCAGACATCATAATACCAGGGGTTTTGATCTTGTACTTCATCTATTGTGGCGATCAACTCATAGGCCGGCGCATATCTCTGTTCAATAATGATCGGACGCATCCAAACTCCCAAAGAGATGTCTATCATAGAAGATAGAGTTGATAAAGCATCAGTAAACCTGTTGTTCTCTCTTAGTAGATGCGTGAAGGTTAGCTTTTCAAACCTAGGAATCAGAACATCAAGGGTTTGGTGATAGATTTTCATCCTTTCTTCTTTGGCCTTCCAGTCTCCTTTTGCTTGAGACACAACTAGGTTCAAGTCCCCAATGACGTCCAACCTTTTTGCCCCTAGTTCCAGGGTGGCTTCCAATCCAGCGATGCACGCTTTGTATTCTGCCTCGTTGTTGGATACTTTGAACTAGAGTTTGAAGGCTAAAGGTATGTGGGAATTGTCGGTTGCTATCAGCAACACCCCTATCCCATAACCGTACTGATTAGATGCTCTGCCAAAGTTCATTGTCCAAATCTCTTCCTTGACCTGCAAAATAGCTTCATCTGGGAATAGGTATTCTACCGCTTCATCCCCTTCCACTGGGTGATTGGCTAGGAACTCCACTACTGCTCTCCCCTTGACAGACTTGTGAGTAACATACTTCAAATCAAATTCAGAGAGAAGAAGCAACCAACGAGCTAGTCTACCCGTAAGCGTTGGTTTCTTGAAGAGATATTTGATGGAATCTAATCTCAAAACCAGAATTATGGAGTGAGCTAACAGGTAGTGCCTCAACTTCCTGGTGGCCCATACCAAAGCTAAGCAAGCCTTTTCCAGTGACATGTAGTGGGTCTCATATTCCAGCATCTTCTTACTCAGGTTATAGATGGCCTTCTCCATTCTATCCTCAGATTCCTGAGCAAGCATACAACCCGTCGTTGTGTCTGTTACTGAAAAATACAAAATCAACGGCTTCCCCGGCTCTGGCAGCAACAACATAGGCGGGTTCTGAAGGTACTACTTGATCTGCTCAAAAGCAAACTAACATCGGTCATCCCATTGGAATTTCTTTCCTTTCTTTAGGAGACCAAATAGTGGTTCACAAGTCAAGGTTAATTTTGCAAGAAACCGTCTTATGAATTGCCCTTTACCTAGAAAGTCTCGCATATCCTTCTCAGTCTTTGGTGGTGGCATTTCTAGTATGGCCTTGATTTTGGAAGGATCAACCTCGATGCCCCTCTGTGTGATCAAAAAACCCAGCATTTTCTCTACTGTTATGCCAAAAGTGCACTTCTGTGGATTCATCCTCAACTGATATTCTCTAATCCGTTGGAAGAATTTCTTCAAGGCAGTGTAGTGGCCCTCTCTTTCCTTGGACTTGACAATCATATCATCCACATACACCTCGACCTTGACCTCTTTGTGGATCATATCATATAAGATATTGGTTGCAGCCCATTGATAAGTAGCCCCAGCATTTTTCAGACCGAACGGTATCACCCTATAGCAGTAGGATCCCCACGGCGTGGTGAAAGCAGTCTTCTCTTTGTCCTCGGGTGCCATCAAGATCTGGTTATACCCGAAAAATCCATCCATAAAGGAGAGCAGCGCATGACCTGCGGTGAAATCCACCAATTCATCGATGTGCAGTAGAGAAAAGTTATCCTTCAGACTAGCTTTGTTCAAATCTCTGAAGTCAACACACACCTGGATTCTATCATCTTTCTTTGGCAGCGGAACAATGTTGGCCAACCAAGTTAGATACTCAGATACTAGCAAGAACCCTGCATCTATCTGCTTGGTGACCTCCTCTTTAATTTTCAAAGCCGAATCCGGGCGTATTGTCCGAAGCTTCTGCTTGATGGGTCGGGCCTCGAGGTCAAGAGGGATCCGATGCTATACAATCTCATGATTGATTCCAGGCATGTCTTCCTAGGACCACGCGACAACATCTTTGAAATCTTTCAATAAAGTAACTAAGCGCTCGCGTTCCTCCAAAAACAACGTGGACTCAATCTAGACCAGATGCGGATCGTTCTCAGTACCCACATTAATTGAAATGATTTCATCAACAAGGGGTTTTACAAACCTCTCCTCCTCTCAATCGATCAAATGTTTCAAAACTAGAGGAATACCTTCCTCGTCGTTTTTATCAAAATTTTGAAAGTCATGATCAATGCAACACACAAGTGGCACAGAGAAGTACTCAGAAACTATAGTGGTATTCACATTCAAAAGTTCCAGCTCATTCAATTCCTCGGTTACAACCGACTCAAAAGAAAAAGAAAAAAGACGACCTGAACAAAACTACGACATCCGGGTTATCAACCCCAGGAATACCAGACTCAGACTCAGAGGAACTGGAATCTGATTCCGACTCCACAGACTCTGTGTAATCAGATTCTTGCTCACTACTTGATTCAGAACTGCTGCATAGAAAGCCCTTCTCTAGCTTCCAAATGAGAAAGGATGTGTTAGATGCATCCAGAATACCACCGGAAAGGTCCACACCTGATTGGTCTCCGATCATGGAAACAATTAGGTCATCCCCCAAGCTCTCCGGGTTGATCTAAGGATCCGAAAGGAGACATACTAGTACTGCCTCTATCTCAAGTTCACTGCTGTTGGACTCACCCTCTGTGCTCTGTTCAGCCTCAGCAGTTAATTCAGTCTGTTCCTCTGTGGCTGTGATGACCCGACTCTTTTATATGCTTTATATACCTGGTTCAATGAGAAATTACATGTTTAATATGAAATTCCATGTTAAGTTATGCTTATATGTGTGAATTGTTTGATTACATTTTCTATCTGTTGATTATTGACACACATCTGTTAAAACTAAGATGTTAACTTGAAAATTGAAGACCGTAGAGGGCTGATAAACTGAAATTGAGCATGTTAACATGCTAGTGGGAATTTTTATAGCTACTTAGGAAGTTTAATTGAAAATTTATTTTATATGATTCGTTAAGGCCCGTTTGGCAAGCCTAGAAGCTAAAAGCTTATATAAGTGTTATATAACTCCCTTTTTGAGCTCATCCTTTAACATAAGTTGAGTGGAAAAGTCTAGAGAGGCTTGAAAGGGAGAAGAAGAAGATCAACAAAATTTGGGGATTGAGAAACTTGCTAGGAGCAATTGGAGAATTCAACTTAAAGTGGGTATAGATTATTGGTACACTCTCACTTCCTCTAAAAGTGATTTGAATTAAGCTTTGTATTGATGTATTCTCCCTCCGTAGGAACTAGAGTTTGATTGGATACATGATCATGTATCTCTTGAATGTGAGATAGTAACATAATCACTTGATTTCTTTATGCTTTTCCTAGTCTCACTCTTTTATGTGTTTGAATTCACATCAATGAATAGTTAAGCAATTGTGCATGTATAACTACATAGTGGGAGTGAGGAAAGTATGGAAATTTGAAGTATTAAAGGGCAAAGAGCTAAATCACATGTTTATGTGTTTATATGTCATGTTTTAGTGCAAATCTATCTTAATTTTGGCTGTAACAACTACCCCATTGTACCTTTGAATTGTTGAAGTTTCGGATTGAAAAACAGGGCAAATGACCGCACATGCGAGGCCCATGGTCGCACATGTGAGAGGCACAGCCGCAGGTACAGGGCTTATAGCCGCACGTGTGGAAAATAGGGGAAGAAGTGAGGTGCATTCTGCTAGAAAGGCACATACGCCCCACACGTGCGACGCACCTTCCCGCACGTGCAGTGGGGACTTCCGCACGTGCGGCCCAAGTTTGGAAATTCTGTAACTTTTCTTACGTCCTTCTCGACCCTCTGAATGTGTTATTATACCTGGTTGATGGTCCTATAATTCATTTAATTAACATGAAATATAGCGAATCGAATAATTGAGAGTTGAAGGAAAACTATGGATAATAATGTGCTTATGATTTATGTACTCTGTGTAGGGCATCCCCAGGAGGGAACCAGTATCCATCCGCATCACAGTGAGTAATAATAGAGTAGCGATACATATATATTTTGTATTTTCGCATATGGATTATGTACCTTGATTGTACTTAGCACGTTCGAGATTATGGCTTATGCATTAAAATGGTGAATGGTATATTTGGGATTAATAGTGCTATAATCCATGGATTTTGCTGGTAAGTATAGCATTATGCAGATAAGTTCTTTGGTATTTATTGGGATACATAATTGTTGTGACAACCTAGAATTATATTTTACGTGAATGAATAAGTTACAAGACTTATAATAAGATATGATGGGCCTAAGGCCGTTTCGTTATACTGTGACACGACTGTTCAGTCTTTAAGACTCATGAGTTTTGGGTAGGGAACAAAGTGCTGTACGGAACTAAGTACTACAATGGGACTCACCTCTAGGGTCCGTACGAGTCACCTCTTGGGTCCATACATACATGCATTGGGCCCAAGGAGAGGTTGAGACATGTCAATGTTCCATCGACTCCATGATAAAAAGCAGTGATATGATAAGATACATTAGGCCTAAGGCCATTTTGTATTATGTTGGGCCTGAGGCCGTTATGTATTATGTTGGGCCCGAGGCCGTTTTGTCGTACGTCGGGCCTTAGGCCGTTCCATCTCATGTGGGCCCGAGGCCGTTTGGAATATGATGAAGGAGACATGTAACGTTAGATAAATATTCTCTAAGACATATGCTTATTCACTCGAATCTTTTACATTATTATTATTCACTGAGCCCTGCTCACTTTGTTTTGTTTATATATGTCTATGTAGGTGAGCAGCATGAGGAACAACCTAGGTCAGCTTTAGGAGCTTCGTTCACCCTGTAGTATCGAGCCTCCCCAAGTGGAAGCCTTCTGCCTGTTGTAGAATATCTTTTGTATCACATATTGTAGGGTCGTTGGTTTTGTTCATAACTTACTAGTAGGTGTAACTGTTGATTTACTAACTTTTGTACATAACTGAGACTAGCTAATCGTGGGCTATGTATGATGTGCACATAGCTATATAGAATGTCACACGTTTACAATACACACTGCTCAATGGACATTTTGTTATCATTAGCTTCCACTTTAGGCCCCATTATTATACAAATATTTTGTTGAAATTTTGCTTTGAGGCCAAGTGTTGGCCGGTCAGGACCTAAACTTTTAGGGGTGGGTTTGGGTTGTGACAGTGACTTCACCCTCTTGCAGCTGTAAGTCGAAGAAAATCTCGAAACCGAGTAAACGCCGCTTCTCGAAGTTCAACCATGACTCAGGAAAGCCGTAAAATGGGAAGTCTTCCCCCTCCCGGATAAAGCAGCCGTTCAAAGTTCCCTGAATTGGCCTATACACAAGCTTATAATGCTTCCCACTTTGCTTAGCTTTAGCTCTTCCTGCCATTTCCTTCCCTTTCCTCAGCCAGTCTTCTTTGGTGGGCATATAGCCCAAGCCAAAGGCATGAGGGTTATGTGGCACTTCGGCCAGTGCAGTAATGCCCTTCCAGCCACTCTTTCCTAATCCCATCCAAGGTACATGTTGTAGCCTGTTCATGAGGAGACTGATTGAGCACTGATGCACAACCCCTCATCAATAGCTAGAATATTCTGCACCACCCGGGCCTCAGCCAAGGTAAAACCAGACAAGAAAACATCCTTGTCGCCATGTACAATCTCCAATACTGGTGTAGTGACCTCTGGCGGAGGATGTATAGAAGAATTCCCAAAAACAATGGCTATCCCCTTTCCAAGAGGGTACTTCCTCATTTGATGCAACATGGAAGAAATAGCTTTTACTTGGTGCAGCCAGGGTCGCCAAAGTAACAAGTTAAAGGTAGCCGGAACATCCAGGACGTGAAACTCAATATCTTGTTGGGTTGGCCCGGCCTATGGTCTGATCTGAACTATTCCCATCACCTCTCTGCTTGAGTTGTCGTAAGCTCAGATCATCTGGGCCGTAGGTACAAAGTCCGCTGGCTTCAAGCCAATAGCATAGGCCGTATACGACAGACAAACATTGATCACAGACCTAGTGTCAACCAATACAACCGACACCCATTTCTTTCTACACTCAATTGAGATGTATAGCAGTTTGTTATGTGCAGAGCCTTCGGGCAACAATTCCTTATCCGAGAAGGTCAAAGCTGGCACAACACCTCCTGGTAAGACAAACCCACTAGTTGCTCTGGAGTTGTGTCGATAGACAGCTTGGCCTTATCCATTGCTGACAGGACAGATTGCCGATGCACGTGCGAAGCCATAAGCAAACCCCAGATAGATATGTCTGCCTGAATCTTCTTTAACTGTTTCAGTACAGCCTCTTCCTCTAATAGTTTTTCCCTCTATTTTTCAGCTTCCTTATCCTTCTCGGATGCTTGAGATTGGTCCAGGTGTGGGGGCTTGAAGTACCGCCCGCTTCTAGTCATGTGATCCACCTTCTTAGAGTACCAAGTGTCGTCTGGCAGGTCCTAACCCCAATCCTCATCAGTGTGGGCAAGATGCAGATCATCATCTTCCCACCATATTCCTCTGGCAACCGAAAGGCAATTGTCCGATTTCGTCGTAATTACTCCCATGTCAACATCACCATCATTCCCCGCAGGGCCTTGGGCTTTTCCAGCCTTCTGATTATTCTCGTCCCTTTCCTGTTCAAACAGCTTCAGTGCGGCTTCTTGCTCTGTATTAGCAGTATGAACAATACTCAATTCTTCAGCCACTTGTTTTAGACTGGCGTCTTCCGGCAGCTTACCCTTTCTATCGGCTATTTCAGCCATTGCAGTGTTCCCCACTTCCTACTTTTCTAGCTTCGGTTCAAGTTTCTCATCTATATCAGGTTCATCACTGAGCCACCCAGAGTTTTCTGCCGACCCATTCAGATCGAACCAGTTAATGTGCACATCTCCTAGATCATGCTCATCGAAAAACTACAGATTGTCGATGTCTTCCTCCAGATCAGCTAGATCATCTAATCCCTGGCTTGGGCCATCCTCCCAAACTACACTAACCTTCATTCCTGTTGGCAACTCCACATCTAGTTTGGCCTAATTGGTTAGCACAATGTAGCAGCACAGGTTGTATTCCTCCTCAGATAAACCCACGGAGCCCTCAAGCACTGAATTGATATTTCCATTCTCCACCAAAGCTACCCTGCCTTCATCTACCACAGTCACCACCACAAGTTTGGGTTGGGATGTGGACGCGTTCATCGTGCATAAGTCTGTACTCTCGGGGATGAACAATGCCAGCTTAGGTAGGTGGGATGGGGTGATGTATATACTGGGGTCGTAAGGGACGACCAGTGTATGGATGAGGTTTATTTGTCGGGGTGGAGGGGGTTGGTTATGTTGTGGGAGAGGATTTGTAGTGACATTGGGTTTTTCAGGAGGTGCTATTATCTTATTGTCAATGAGATCTTGAATCCCATGACGCAATCTGAAGCATAAATCAGTATCATGACCATGCTGTTGGTAAAAGGCATAGTATTTGGCCGGGTTGTGTTTCGAGGGGAGAGGATCGGGTAGGGGGCAAGGCTCTAGTGGCTTAAGGTGCCCCTTTTTGATCAGGACCCCTAAGGCTTTGGATAAGGACATGTATAGCGGGGTGAAGACCCTTTGGCCTCGGGTTAGTGGCTCGAGGTTTGTGAGGTTGTATTGGATGTACCAGCAAAGGGGTTGGCAGTCTTGGGTGTGGTGGTGACCATACCCACATCGGAAGGCCTTGCAGCTGCACTACCGCTGGTAGTCGTATTGAAACTGCATGTGAAAGCCCTCTTGGGCTACTCCTTCTCGTCGTCTATCAGACCTTGCTTCATTGCGTCCTCTATTTACACCCCTATTTCGTGGAGGTCAACAAATGTAGATAGAGGTAAGACTATCATCTTCTATAACAGTCTTGGTTACAGATTACGGACCAGCATTCTGATCTGGTCCTTTTCAGCCAGATGGATGGTCATCATGGAGGCCTTGGCTCTCCACCGAGTCACAAAATCGGAGAAGCCCTCCTTTGATTCCTTGCAAGTAGCTTCGAGATAACGAGTAGTGACCTCGATTTAAGTATTATAGGAGTACTGTGCTATGAAGGCCTCAGCCATTTCCTCTCAATTTCTCTTCATAGAGTCTTCAAGCTTGGCATACCAGATGGCCACTACACCTAACAGGGTCTGGCTGAAGAGAGATAACTTCTGCAGTCTAGATAGGCCCATTGGCCGCCGAATGTCTGAGAATAACCGGAGATGGACCATGCAATCCCCAGAGCCATCGAAGCGGTCTATGTGCAGCATCTTGAATCTATCTGGCAATGTCACCGCCGAATCAGTATAGCCATCCTCAATGTCAGGGATCAAATTAATGCCCTGTGCTCGTTTAAAGAGCTTTTCCAGCTTGCTCACTTTCAGTGCAGTAGGGTCGACCTCAAACTCAAAGGGGGGGCCCTGTTTGATATACCGGTGCTTTGGAGGTCTAGGGTGGAATCGGATCCACTGGGATGCCCGTATTTTCTTGGACAGTAGCTGTGGGAGCAGTAGCTCCAAGTACTAGAAGGTTTACAGAGGTGGATAGGATGCAGAGGCCGCTGCCTGTTGCAGCTATTGTTGCTGCAGCCTAGCGATCAACTTAGCCTGCTGGGCTGCAATTTCCGCTTGGCGGGCGGTGACTTCCGCTTGGCGGGTAGCATCTAGCTGCATGGCCTCAATAGTTTGCTGGAGTTGTCGAAGCATATCGTCTATGTTGACTGGAAGACTTTGAACTACCGGAACTAGCGAGTATTCTCTGTCTAGAGTGGAAGAAGATGACTGGGCACAGGCGAGGTAAACGTTGACTGTTGAATTGGCGAGTTTTGTCGAATTCTCCTCCGTATAGTAACCGGCGGAAGTGAAATGAGCACTGGCTGTCCCCTAACTAGATCCCCAGATCTACAAATCCTTCTAACTCGGCTCCAAAGTGCTTGGGGGGTAACAGACTCGTCTGAAGCCATGGTGTAAACTACCTTGCAAAAAAAGAACTAAAGCAGAAAGAAACAAAAATCAGAAACCGCACAACGTCTCAGCTTAGACAGAAACAACACGTAGTTGCAATCATAAGCTGGACAACTGCCCTCAAACACTGATTTCTGCCCCAAAACTAATACCCAGACTTGCAACTGATAGATACATTCCTACAGAGTTTCACTCTAAAAGCACGTATCAAGCAAGTGAGAGCCAAAACACCCCTATGATGGGGTAGGGTTACCCTGTTCTAATTTCGTCAAGAGCTAGGGGTTCAATGCAAACAAGTGGTTTCAAACAATCCTGCATTCGGGTGAGCAACTTGTCCTAGTTTGGAACAGTCACTATGGCTTCCGATATGTAGCTAGGCAGATTGGTCAAAAAGAGGTATCTCAACAAGACTACTTAATATACCTTTCACACCTAACACCGAGAAGTGAAAAGAGGATCAAATAGTACAGCAATAGTCCAAATCCAATGGTTGTGTTCCCATCGTGGCAGAGCCTGCAACCGGTTAGCCTTTGGCAAGCTTTTCCAAGCAAGCCTCCGGCAAACCGCTCAGGAATTGCAGATGGCAAACACAGTGACTCAGGTGCACCAATGCAAATGCAAATGCAAAGAAACACATAAGTGTAGATAAAACAACATATCATGAGTTTAAATCAAGTTATCTAAATCCCCAGAAGAGTTGCCAGAAACTGTGGACTCGCCTTTTTCCGCGCCCTGCCTTTTGGAAAGGGTTTGAAAATAAGGCCTCACAGTTCGGACTCCCACAGTTCTGAATCTAATCTCACAAAGTGCAATGTGAAACTGATAACCACCAAAGAGTCCAAATTAGACAAACCTTTTTCGAAAATCGATTTTAAATCAAATAATGCCAAAATTGGACTGCTTTACCAGATACAGAGTCGCCACCTAAATATTTTTTTTTTTTGGAAAATTTAGGAATCCCTGACTCATGCCAAAGGCCACGTGTCTGTCATCACCAAAGTTGCCTCTGCTCGGGAACTTGGGTACGAGAGGGGAAGGTCCTGAAATGAGCACCTCCGCTCATCCGATCAAAGATCGGCCTCTATTAATCATGATATGATTTTTATAAACATTATGTGTTCTTATTCTGATTATTAAACTAGCTTTACTATGTGACGCACACATGCAAGTATAGACTACATTGCAAGAATTAGAACATTTCAAGTTATGTTTGTTTGCGAAAATGGTTTAAATTTGCCACCCTCAAGTGGGGTTAAAGTTGTGGATTTGCGACCAAACATAGTGGGCTTAAAACATGATTTTGCCACAACAAAGTGGGCTTAAAATGCACAATCGTTGAATCGTTACAATTCAAACAACAAGCCTTCATCCACAGGCATTCATGTAGTTTAGCATTTAAGCACATAGCCTCATGGCAAAGCATGCTAATCATGGCAACATGGCAATCACACTCATGCAAGTATGCTAAAGCATAAAAACTCACCGAGTACTCCAAGCCAAAACAGAAACTAGTTAGAAAGATGTATGATCCTAACTATACAAGATGCCTAATGCAACGCATGCAATAATGCAATTAATAGGCTTGGCTACTAATATGACATATGAATCGATTTGAACAACATGCGATTAAATACGTATTCAAATTAGACGTTGAAATTACAATGCAGTTTGAATGATGCGCCGAGCCTCGGTGCATACAATACAAATGAATAGATGCAAACATGCAAGCATAAGGTATGCTAATTGAAACATGTCCCTAATCTAACCATCAAAAGCGATTAAATAAAAGGGAGAACGACGTGGGGTTGAAAGACATACACACACGCACGCACACTTATTACAACATTACGCCCTCGCGAAAGAGGGTCGGAATGAATAAACTAACTAGCTACGCTAATTAAGCTAATTATTACAACAATTGAAACGAATTAACTAATTTATTCTAAGCTAATTAAATATTACAAATCGAAGTAATTAGCTAAATACTAAGCTAATTAAGTACAAAGCAATTAAACTAATTAATTAGCTACCACTAATTAACTAAAAAAAGCAATTAAATGGCCTCGGAAAACGAGTGATGCATGCATGCTCGGTTCCTCCACCCGAAAAGCCACCGCCTTGCTACTGAACGCCTCTATTTGCACATATTTGAACACCAACAGCACTACTAATTCCCAGAATGCCTCTGCTCCAACTTACCAACACACTGTGCAATTTTCATTGGTGGCTGACAAGGGGTGTGTCGGCTACCAATGGTGGCCGGTCGGCTACTGGTGGTGGCCGGTCGGCCACTGATGACATGAACTCCTCTTTTTGCTGCAACAGAGAGCAGACAGAGCAAAACAGTGTATTCTCATAGGTTTGTGTGTGCTGTTTACACTCATTATCATCAAACAAGCTCAAATGAGTGAAACTCTTGGCTCTCAAACCATCAACCAAGAAATTTCCATACATGATGGCCAAAGAACCAACTTTGTACAAGTTTAATGAATGCAAAACAAAACTAAAAAAGACCACCACCCTATCATGCATGATCAAGGGTGATGGTGACCAAGGAAAGTGGCACATTTCATCACTTTGAGTATGAAATGTCCCACTTTCCTCGTCTTCGAATTAAGGTCCAATTCAAACATATGCAATGCAACACGAAAGATGCTTATCTTGCATCTTTTACTTGTCCATTTTATTTACTCATTTTACATTACCGATTCATTCTTTAATCGATTTAGTCCATTGGCAAGTGTTCTCTAATGGAAAGAAGTGTCAACCATAGGGTAATTTAAGGCATGAGAGAGATCGTGCCGTTGGTAATGAACCCTCAAAGGGGATTAAACCATTAAGCATAGCCTCAATCTTAAGCTTAAAAGATCGCAAGTTTGAAACAACTCTCAAAAGAAAATAAAAGAGTGAAGCAAAGAGGGAGGTTACAGAGATTTAGGTGCTGAAATAGAGTGCAAAACAACACTAAAACATGCTTTCAACTCAAAACAACGATGGTAAATGCCTTAAAACACTAAGCTAGTGAAGGCATTAACACTACAACTATACAATACAAGCCTCAACTGAATTAACCAGCCCAAAACAAAGCAAAAACATGCTAGACTTAAGCTAAAGTAAGCTAGAAAAACATGCTAACTCATGAAGCTAACTCGGCATGCAAACAAGACGCAAGAAGGAGAGGCTAACCCCTCCAATTTTGGACTTCAAAACAAAGTTTTTACCACTGAAAAACCTCTGAGATTCAATGGTTAAAAGGCCCAAAAAAGTTGTTTTGAAAGTGATGAAAAGATGGCACAAAAGCTTAACAAACAAAAAGACAAGAATGGTGGACCACCCCCTAACTCAAGATAGCCTCAAACCACCATTTTCAAGTCATAAAAACAGCGTTTTTTACACTTTAAAACCAGCCTTAAAATAGTTTAAAAGGATGGTAAAATAGGTATACAAAACTAGTATAAGCAAGGTAAGTTCTATACCTTTGAACCAAAGCACTAAACAGCCTCAAATTCAAGCTCAAACCTCCTTCTAGAGCTCAATTAGGTCCCAAGTTATCTCATCCCAAAGGTGAGAGTATTTGGTTGAGGGTTATTGTGCAAGAGCTAAGGACTTGTAAGCAAATATGCACAAAATATCAAAAGAGAGAAAATTCTAAAGAGAGAGAGAGATTTTTGTTCTATAAATGCTAACCCTCAAAAATGGGGGAGGAACCCCCCTATATATAGAAAAACAAGCCTTGAGCTTGTGAACATCTCACCATACACATGTATGAAGATGCAGCTCAGGGAGCAACAGTTGGCACAGCTATCAATAAATATCTGGAAAAAAATACTAGTGGCCCTCGGTCACCACTAATAGCTGACCGGCCACCACTGGTGGCTGACCGGCCACATCCATGGCCGACAGACTCAATCTATGGCTGACAGCCTGGGGGGTGTGACCGACAGGTCACCAAGAGGTCTAGACACCAAGTTTTGGCCGAGGACTTCGGGCGCTCAAAACGAACACAAACACACAATCATCAAGTGCACAAACGATGACATGTAAGTCTTGAGGACGGTAAAAAATGGGGTGTCTACAGTCTACTTGCGAAAGATAGTAATTTCCTCTTCCACCTTGCAAGCTTGACTCTGATTTTATCAAGAACAGGTTTCCACATTGATTTTCTACCTAAATTGGCTCCTAATGGCAAACCCAGGAATTTCAGTGGGAGTCTTTGCACTTTACAATTAAGAAGATTTGCAAAAGACAACAAAAGCTCATCAACCACACCAACCCCACACACAACACTTTTATGATAATTAATTCTAAGGCCCAAGAGAGTTTCAAAGTATCTAAGAATTTGTTTAATAAGAACCAACTGATTCCACTCTGCATCACGGAAAAGAATTGAATCATCTGCAAATTGAAGATGGGATAAGAGAACCTCATTAGCCCCAAGTTTCACTCCTTTAAGAATGTCAAGATTGAGTGCTCTATTAAAAAGAATGTTGAGCTCTTCTGCTACTATATTGAAAAGGAATGGTGAGAGTGGGTCACCCTGCCTAAGACCTTTTTGTAGTGAAAACTCCTTTGTTAGTGATCCATTTATAAGAATGGATATACAAGGTGTAAAAACACTTACTTTCATCCAAGAGATCCACTTAGGCCCAAACCCAAAACTAGACAGCATAGAAAATAAAAATTCCCAATTTACAGAATCAAATGCTTTCTCAAAATCCAACTTTAAAATCAACCCTGACTTCTTGGTCTTCTTCCAGCCATCAACCACTTCATTAGCAATGAATACCCCATATAAGATTTTTTTTCCCTCCTAGAAAAGCAATTTGAGTTTCACCAATAATTGAGGGCAGCACTAGCTTCAATCTATAAGTTAAAACTTTAGCCAAAATTTTGTACAGTGAGACTACTAGACTGATGGGTCTATAGTCAGTTTGACCATTAGGATTCTCCAGCTTGGGTATGAGAGTAATGAAAGAACTGTTAATGCCAAAAGTGAGCTTGCTATGGGTGTGAAAATCTTTAAAGAATTGCATGATAACTTGCTTTATGATCTTCCAAAATTTTTGATAACACAACAGGTTAAACCCATCAAGGCCTGGTGCTTTGTTGTTATTGCATTCCTTGATGGCTGCCATAACCCCAGTTTCCTTAAAATCTTATACAAGATGCTAAGAAATAAGATCTGGCTCAATTGATTTTAACTTCCCTCCCCCCTCCCCTCTCCCAAACAGGCCTTTTTGCCCAAGGTTCAATGAAATGACATGCCGTCTAATATGGCATATGAATAAATTCAAGACATGCGGTCTAAGTACGTATTCAAAGAATGTATTGAAATGACAATGCGGTTAGAATGATGCGCCAAGCCTCAGTGCATGCAATACGAGATGAATGGATGTAAGCATGAGGTATGCTAATTGAAATGTGATGCTCCTAAACTAACCATCAAAAGTGGTTAAGTAAAAAGGAGAAAGACGTGGGGTTGGAAGAAGACATACATATTATTACATTTTGCTCTCACGAAGGAGAGTCTGAATGAATAAAAGCTAGGCTAATTTAAGCAACTAATTATTATTACAACACTTGAATTAACTAGCTAACTAACTAATTAAATAATTACAAAACAATTGCAACTAATAATTAAATTAAATAACTAGACTAAGCTAATTAGCTGCTCTGCCTTGGGAAATGAAAGATATGCATGCGCATACTTGGTTTCCATCCAAAAAGACTTTCGCTTCGCTCTCGAAAGCCTCTGTTGGCACAATTGAACACTTCCAAAACAATTTTGCTTCACTTTACCAATACTCTGCTGAGGTTTGCATCAGTGGCCAGCCGACCACTAGTAAAGCTTGCCGGCCACTTGCCAGTCATCAATGGTGCACTGCCGACCACCTGCCAGCCATAAATAGTGGTCTACCGGCCACTAATGCATTGGTTCATCTTACTGCAACAGAGTACAAACAGAGCAAAAAGAGGGTATTCCCACAAATTGTTTGCACAACTCACCCCTCCTTTTCATGTACAAATCCAAGGAAATGTGAACTTAAGCCACAAACCACCAACTCAAGCAATTTCATTGCATGATGGCTTATGACTTAAGAGGTGAAAGTTCAATAAATGCAAAATGAGACACACAAAACCATTATCCTATCATACATGATCAAGGGCAATGGAGACCTAGGAAAGTTGACACATTTCATCACTTGAGTATGAAATGTTCCAATTTTTCTTGTGTTCAATTAACGTCCGATTGAACATACAACACACAAGTTATTATCTTGCTCACTTTTAATCCCAAGTTTTAATTACTTTTTTTAACTTACCAACCATTCTTTAATCCAATTAAGTCCAAATGTAAATTAAAGTCCTCTAATGGAAAAGAAGACTCAAGGCACAAGTTGCTTTGGGTATGAAAGAAGTATCATACCGTTGGTAATGAATCCCCTAAGGGATTAAACCATTAAGTATGAAACCTCAATTTCACACTTAGGAAAACAAATGACTTGAAACAACTTTCAAAGCAAAAAGAAAAGCCAAGAAAGGAGAGAGGTTGCAGAGATGATTAGTGCTGAAATTAAGTGTGAAAAGCACCAAAAACATGCAATTAACTCAAACAAGTGGTGTCTAAAGGCCTAAAACACCAAGCTTGTGAGGACTATTACACTACAACTATGCCATATAAGACTCAAATGCAACAACCAACCCAAAACAGAGTTAAAATAGCCTAAATTAGTGCCCAAAACATGCTGGAATAAAGCTACCATAAGCTAGAAAATTAAGCTAAAGCATGGCACCAACTAGGCTAGCAAACAAGACACAAGAAGAGGAAGCTAACCCCTCCAAATTTGGACTTCAAAACATGTTTTTCACTACTAAAAATACTATGAAAATCAGTGTTTAAAGGCCCAAAAAAATAAGAATGGTTTGAAAATGGGAAACAAAGGTACAAAGGCTTTCTAAACAAGGAATAAAAAGGGATGAACCACCCCCTAACCTTGAATGGCCAAAAATACCAATTTCAGCCCATAAAAATAGGTTTTTTTTACAGCTCAAAAACATCCCAAAACAATGAAAAAAAGATAAGAATACAAGTATGTAAAGCAAGCCTACAAAGCTAGTATTATATCTCTTGAAGAGAAGAGTAATTCCAAGCAACAATTCCAAGCGAATACCACCTCCCATAGCTCAAACCAAGCCCAAGAACACCTCAGCTCAGAGATGAGAGGATTTGGTTAAGGGTGTATAGGCAAGCGCGTAGGAATTGTAAGCAAAAGTGTAGAAAATTTGTAGAGAGAGAGGAAAATTTTGAGTCTAAAATTTTCTAACTCCAAAACATGAGAGAGGGGGTCCCTATATATAGAAAACATGAAATCTATACAAGGAGATCCAACCCTCCACATGTGGACAGATGGAAGCATCTATGCAAACAGCTGGCACAGCTGGCATAAAATATTTGCAGAAAACACTGGTGGCCGGCAAGACACATCAATCGCCAGCAAATAAGAAATGATGGCCGGCAGCCTCCAGGGATGGCCGGCAGGCCACCAGAGATTGCAAAATGGAAAGACCAAGGCATGGTCCAAAAATGAGACAAAATGGATGCAGGGTTTGAAAGGCTCAAAATCGTGGCGTTCTGCTGAGAACTTCGACCACTCGGCAAGCAAACAAACTCATCATCGGATGTACCTGCAAGAATATCCAAGTCTTGAAGGGCCATCAAAAAGAGCAATGGTAGAGGGCCACAAAAAGTGTGGCTCAAATGGCTCAAAACTGTCAAAAACGACGTCGTTTTGGGCGTAAAACGATGCAAAACGACGTCGTTTTGGCAGTTTTGAGCCATTTGAGCCATACTTTTTGTGGCCCTCAAACATTTTTCCATCAAAAATGAGATGCCTACAGCAGATGGCCTAATTTGGCCAGAATAATTGATGCTCAAGATGCCCTTCCCATTTGGGCCATCTTTTGGTATTGGCCCATTTCGATTCACTTCAACTATGCTAATTAAGACCCTTAGCCACTCACCTTTCTAAGTTTAATCTTATTATGGATTGAATTGGTCTAATTTTCGAGTAAATCTGAATATGAATTTATCCCTACGCTCCTAGAAAAGTTAGAATTAAAATCAAACGGCTAAAAAATTTTAAAAACAAGATTTATAAGTTAACAATCGTCAGTATAGTTAAGACTAGTGTTTAAATTTTAATAGTAATTTTTATATTTTTATTTTTACATATAAAAATATCGAAAAAAAATAGTAAATAAATATATCTTGATTCAGTTCAATTCGGCTCAAATCGTAATCAAAACCTTCCAATTGAGATTGGATTGATTTGAATGGTTTAATTTTTGAAATCAAAATTATAACTGAAATTAATAAAATGTTTATGATTTAGATCATATTAGATTGATTTACCGATTTTATTAGTTTTTTTTAATACCCTAATCTTATTTTATTTAACCAGGATTGTTTTTTGATCTTTTATTTTAGTGAAGAATTATGTTAATGCCTGAGTTTGTCGGGTTATGGTAGTTGTTTTTTATTGGAATTTCCCTGGAATTGAAATTGGCCGAATTACACTAACGATTCTTATATTTTGGGACTTATATCACTTTGATTATTAACCTTTCAATTATGATATTTGATTCTAAATTTTGTAACTCGTTCTAAATAAAGACAATTTACTTCATTTCATAGGCAAAGTCGTCAATTTAAAAAAATATAAACATGTTTGACAAAAATAAATGTCAAAAAAATATTTTTGAATTTTTTAAATGATTTTTACCCACCAAAGATAAAATTATATAAAGTGACAAATCTTTTACTTTTTTATTTTTTTTATCAAATTAATTTTTTAGTTTGTGTTTAGACGATAGATCATGTAATGGATGATTATTTTTATTGATATTTTTGGATGATTATCATGTAATAAATGGTTTTATTTGTTGTTAGATATTTTTTTATAGTTATCATTTAATGGATGGTTATTAGGCTTTTAATGTCTAACCGATATGTTTAATATATGAAATTTTTCTAGTTTTCGATTTTTTGATTTAATAACATGGTTTAATAATGACATTAAAATTATCGTCATGTTTGACTTTTGAAAAAATATAAACTAATTTAACAAAAATAAATATAAAAAAAATTATTTCTACCCTTCCAAAAGATAAAATTATATAAAAATGGTGTTTTTTTAAAAAAAAATTCATCAATTTAATTTTTAGTTTCTTAGAAAATTTTTTGAAAATAAATTCTAAAAACCAAACAAAACTTTATAACTAAGAAAGTTCAAACATTATTCATTAAAAAAAAATGCCATTACATTTCAAACAATATACAAGTTAACCAATACAAAAAAAAAAAAAAAAAAGAAAAAAAAAAAGAGTTATATGATGACTCTACCCTTAAAATAAACTGTTTGTAAAATAAATATTTTTAATTATTTTTATTTAAAATAAAATTCAAAATTTAAAATCAAATATATTATAATTAAAAAGTTAAAAACTAAAGTGTAGAAATCTCAAACTATATCAACGGTTAGTATAATTCACCCATTGAAATTGAAATTGAAACATCATGTCGCAGTTGTTCATGTAGGGACTGTCATGTGTATATATATTATTAAACCACATGATTGAGAAATTCCGAATTATTTTTATGGTTGTATAGCATTATTAGCATCCATGTAGTATAGAGATGCTAAGTTTGATTCTATGGAGATCTTATGGTAGTTCTGATTAAGGTTTCTTTTGGCAATCATTGTTGTTATTGTTTAGGCTCCGTTTGGCAATAATTGAGATTAATTTAATTTATTAAAAAACAAAATAAGTTAAAAAATTAATAAAATAAAATGTCATATCCAAACTATGATCATTTAACTTTATCTCTCACAAAACTATCAAAAAAAATCAAAAATCATTTGATTTTATCTCTCACAAAACTACCAAAAAAAAAATCAAAAGTCTATCCCAAACAGAATTTTTTAGCGAGGCTAAAATAACTAATAAGTCTAAAAGTCAGGCTAAAATTTTTTTTCCCAAACGAATTATTATCTCATAGTTGATTGTACATTTGATGTAGTATTCATGATTTTTATAAATTATTTCACTGTCAATTTATTCCTTGGAATTTATTTCATGTTTATAAAAAATAATGACTATAGAATAATTAAAAAAATATTAATCATAATCATAATTATAGAAGAAAATTTAAAGATTACCATATATTGCCAGGTATATTAGATGAAATAAATCCCAAATAAAATGGTGATGAAGGATGTATTTAGATTATGAATTTAGAAAGATTTTTGAAGAAAAATGAAAGAAAGAAATGTGAACGAAAAAGTTGTATCTCTTCAACTTCAAAAGAAAAATTAATTATAGAATCCTATATAATGCTCTCACATAAGATAGAGACTCATTAAATGTGTGAATCTGTAATCAAATTATGTACATGAAAAATAACTAAATTTAAAATAGAAATATAATCTAAACTAATGTAGTAATTGTGAGTTGTGCCTCTGATAAGACATAACTAAAATGGTATAATTTCTTATAATTTCTGAATTGGGCTAAGGTAAAACATTTCGGCAACAATAAATGTGGAGTATGAGACAAATACAATAAAGGTTTCAAAGCGTAGTGATGCTACAATTTCAGTTGTAACAGGGGTAACTGATAAAGGGTTCTGGAAAGGAGGAGATAGAGAAGCACTGAAACCTTGGTGGAACAAATCATCGTGGTCATCTTCATAATTATTACCACCACCAACAACAAGAATTAAGTTCCATTTTAGAATATTTCATTGAAGTTTTAATTTCTCTTCTGAAAAATTTTGTAGACTGACTTAGATGTCCAACTGTTATTTTTTATTTTAAGGGTAAATTACACTGACACTCCTGAAGTTCTATACAATACAAATTTTTCTTCACATTTAAAAAAGGGCAAATTACACTAACAGTTTCTATAGTTTGGGACTCGTGTCATTTTGATCCCTAACTTTTTAATTGTGACACATTTGACCCTGAATTTTGAATTTTGTTCCAAATAAGGACAATTGAAGATATCATTATTTAATTTCAAGGGCAAAATTGTTAATTTAATAAAATATAAACTAATTTGACAAAAATAAATGTCAAAAAAATGTTTTTAATTTTTTAAAAAATATTTTTATCCACCAATGATAAAATTATGTAAAATTGATAAAAATTAATTTTGCATGATCATTATCCAAACACATAATAAAACTTAATTTGGTAAAAAATTAAATAAATATCTAAAAGATTTATCAATTTTACATAATTTTATTTTTAGTGGGTATAAATAATTTTAAAAAATTCAAAAATATATGTTTCACATTTATTTTTGTCAAATTAGTTTATATTTTATCAAATTGACGATTTTACCCTTGAAAAATCTAATGATATTTTCAATTGTTCTTATTTGAAACAAGATTCAAAATTCAGGATCAAATGTGTCACAATTGAAAAGTTAGGGACCAAAGTGACACAAGTCCCAAACTATAGGGATTATTAGTGTAATTCACCCTTTAAAAAATTACACTTATTTCTTATTAGATTAAAATGACATATTTGTCTATTAGCCTATATACCTATAAAACAATAACATAATATAGATATTTTGTTAATATCATTTCAAAGAAAATACCAATCATCTTCTTTGGTTTTACTCACACAAAAAATTGAGTTTTTTTTTTTTTTCTTTTTTTTTTACTGAACTTTTTTAAATATTTTAAATAATTTTTATTTTTTATTTTTTACATATACCTAACTAGATATACTTAAGAAGTATAATTTTTTGTAATTTTTTTTAATTCACCAAATACAAAAATAAATTAAATTAAAAAAATGTAAAAATGCAATTCATTATCTTATTTTATTGTATTCAATGAATTTTTTTTAAATTTTTTGTACAATTTTTATACTTTTTAAATATATTTAGATTAAATTGATCTAATCTAGATATAATGGTAGAAATAAAATGAAAAATTATATTTATATATAAAAATGTATACAAAAAATATTATAAAAATATTGTGATAGTGATATTGTTGTAAAACCATTTACAAAGCAAATAACACTCAACCAAATAAACAAATGAAGTAGTACAATCCATCACTACATTATGCTTATGAAATGGTAAAACCCATTGTTTGATTTTCAAATCCGAAAAGCATTCCATGTACACATATACAGGTAGAGGGTGAGCAACCACTAGCTCACCAAACAATCTCATATTATAACGTTAGAAGATATACGGGTACCAAAGTACTCATGCATATACGTAAAATCATATCATGTCAAAATCATATGATTCTATTATATAATCTCTTAAATCCAATTTATTTAATTAACCACAACCAGTTAATTTAAATAAATAAACATGCTTCAATAGTAACATGGCACCCTTTTTCAATTCATTCAATTATCCATTTGTCAATTGAATCAAATAGTTAAACAATTCATAAAAACATTTAACCAAGCATCGAATACATTTCATACAGTCTTATGAGATGAATGCATATGCCATGTTGTACTCAAAATATTTTTCTTATCTTTTGAAAATCTTATGCACAATGCCAATTTGAAAATACATTAATCCAACAATTCAATATAATTCCAAAATGGTAAATACGACTCAGATAATCCATAGGTTGGTGTCTGTAAGTAGGCATATCGAGTACTATCAAATCCCCACTTTACCGATCTCTCATCGGAAGGGCAGTAGTACCTCCTCAGCGCGTGTTTTCGGTTTTCACCTTGGACACTCAGGCCAACTTAACCAACATCAAACTACACCTCTATCTAGACTTACCAACGTATTTACCCAAAACAAATCAAAATGATCTTGTTTCACCAAAACACAATTCATTTCTCAAAACAATAATTTTCAATTGCAATTCAAAATCCATGATAACAATGAAATGAAATGGCAATGCAATATATAACAATGCATTAGAATAGTTCCAAATTCAATTCCACCACACAATGCTCTATTTTGATCAATTTTCATATCTCTATCAATGTAATAACATGATACAATTCCAAGAGATAATATAATAATGTCAATGTTCATGTATTTACCACATATAAATCAACAATTTCCAATTTAGTCTTTTCAAGATAATTCAACAATATTTTTTTATATAAATCAAACTTCCAAAATCAAACATTTTCTTTCCTTTCCAAGAATCTCCTCATTTACATACCAACATGGTGATCCTCTACCAGTTATCAAAACCAAAACTTTTAAACAATAGGTTCATCAATAGTAATAACATATGACACCAAAATGAGTTCAAGGTTTCATCAATTTCTAACTCACATACTTTATCAATGAAATGTAATTACAATTTTTCCAAAAACTCTTCCCTTTCCCAGCATTAAATAAAATAAAATTCTTATTTTTCTCATATAAGTAAAATCTCGGGATCTTCAAGTTCAATCATAATTCTCATAAACATAAGTGAATATTCCAACACTTAATCAATTTTATCAAAATCTTCTCTTAGCTATAATTATAAAATATAACACGGTGTTCACTTTCTAATTATCAACATCAACCCCATCGATTTAAACTAAGGAATTGTTTTAATCAATTCATCCATTTGTTCCAAACAAGCTAAAATCATATTATTTTCTTTTCTTGTCAAAGACTGCCAAAACCACTCAATTATCTCATAAAAATTTTGAAGTACGAAATTTTTATTATAACATTACTCAACTAGTAAAACTAGGAGTTCAATATCACATCAACTTAACTAATAAATCTTAGTTCAACTTTGTTTCACCCCGAACAACTTCATCTCACTTATTTTCTCGAAAATCTCATACTTATGAAATATTAACATTTCTATCCTACTATATTAAAAGTTATGATATAATCTCAATAATACACTTTTAACCAAACTAATTTAATCCACTAAATTAGTAATTTTATTGTCTTCACATTTTTTCAAGAGAAATAATACCAAACATAACTTAACCCAACTCATCTTTCAAATGTAATCACATTTCATGCCAAGCTACTCAAATAGCCAATCTTTCCCAAATTCTCTTCAAATAACAATTTTCACAACTTTTCCAAAATTAATTGATCATATGATATTCACATCAAAAATTTTGAAATAGTCCAAGAGTAAACTTTTTGAAGTTAGGAGTTCGAAAGTCCACATCTCATCTTTTTATTTTCATAAAAATGAACAAAGCCTAATCATCAATATATATCACCATTCATAAAAATATTATGAATATAACACTTTTAGAGGTTTTTTTTTTTAATCCCAAAATAACTCTATAATTCCAACCTAACAATTTACACAATATTCATCAACATAATTTTTTTTTTTCAAAAATAAATTCCAAAACTCAAAGATGAAACAAATATTTCAACATTATTTTCTCAAAATAAATTATCTAACCATAATATAAGTTAGATACAACTCATACAACTATTAATTTCATTTTCGGATTTTTTTAACAAATATTTCCAATACAAAAAGAAAATTTTTTTTCCCCTCCAAATCAATTTTAATATATCAATGTCCTTAACACTTTAACATAATTGTTTCTCCAAAAATTAACGAAGCAAAAATATGAGAAATATATATATGCAATACCTTCTATAATGATATATTTTTTCAAAATATCCCTAACATACCTTTAATGTAATACTATGAAAAAAGTCTCTATCTCAAATATGAAGAAAAATAAATTTGAAAATGCAAACATCTCCCGATTATGAATCTGAGACTACCATTGCGAAGATCACAACGAGCTCTCCGACTTTTATTTACAAAATTTTTGAAAAATCTCACTCTAAGAACTTTTATTTGAAGTTCAAAGATTGAGCAATAATGAAGAACAGAGAGAGAGAGAGAGAGAGAGAGAGCCGAACTCTCAGCTCAACCCAAAATGAAAAAGAAAGAAAAGGAAATGATGGGAAGGAAAAAGGGGGAAGAAACCCCCCGTGGGTTTGCTGGGTTTTTCAAAAGCTAATTTTTTAAAAAATACTTTCAAAATTTATAATATAAATTATAAAATAATATAATTTTTCTCACCACAAAATATAACATTTTTATACATCATAAAATATAATATTTTGCTCATTAGGAAATATACACATTTTCATTATTTATAAAATATATAATTTTTTACCATATGGTATACACCATAAAATCAACTATCAAATATTTATTATAACCCTATATAATAAATAATAACAACTCATAATTAAAAAGGACCAGACAGTTAAACATGAGTCATTAAACAAACTCAAATTAAATTAAATCTAAATCATGGGTCTCACTCATAAGTCAAACATGGTTCAATTATATACCAAAATAGACCTAACAAATTTATCTCAAATCATGGTCCGAACACCCGAAACTCAATTTCAAATTCTGCTATAAATTAAACTGAATACCAATTAGTCCGTAAATTTTAATAAAATAAATTCTCATCAATTAATTTATGAAAATTTTTATCCAACGTGCTTGACTCATATGGGAACAACATAATAAAAATTTCATAACTTCTGAAATCGAAAATTATATATATATATATATATTTAAAAAATTATTATAAATTTGAACCATTTTCACACATAATTTTACACAACACTCCAATCTAATTATTACTCAATTAATTTATGGATTAACTATTTAAGAGAAAATATTTTAAGACATTATGTTTGGTTTGGTTTTGGGAGAGTAGTTTTTAAAAATTGTTTTGGGAAGAGAGTTTAGAAATTTTTTTGGTTTGTTTGGTTGTGTATTTTGAAAGTAGTTTTGGAGTTTGAGAGTTTGGAATGATTTAATATTTTGTTATAATTGAGTAGATGTGTGTGAGAGAAAAAGTGATTGAGAATGAGAGAGGAGAGAGAAAAAATAATTAATTGATAAGTAAGAGAGAGAAAGTGATTTTGGAAATTATTTTAGAAAATTTACAAACCAAATAAATTTTTTAGAAATTTTTTCCCAAAATCACTCTACAAATTCAAACCAAACATACCCACATGAATATTTCAATAAAAGTTTTATTAATTTCTTATAAATAAAATTATTCTTCAACTATGTCATGTCGAAATTATAAACACATTAAATGTTTATAATCAAATTTTTTAAAACTTAATTTAAATAAATATATTTTATGTATTTAGATAAAAAATCATAGGTAAAAAAAAATTATGATTGTTGAATTTTATCTTCACATACATAAAACATATCACTGTCATAGAAACATTCAAGTTATGAGTGTTTTATGCTTAAGACCTTATTGTTTAAAATGAATAATTATATTATCATACAACACAAAGTAAAAATAAGATTTTAAAAAGAAAAGTGATGTTATTTTTTTGTAATTTAGAAATTTAAGAATATAAAAAAAAATTGCTGGAATTTATAGGTTATAAAATTAAAATAAATGATTATATTATCACATAACACAAAAGTAAAAATAAAATCTAAGATTTTAAAAAGAAAAGTGATACTATATATATATACTTTTTTATTTAGTAGTTTAGAATATAAAAAATATTGGAATTTATAGGCTATTGATACAAAACAAAATTAAGAAATAAAAGGTGATCCCTTGAATTCTTTTTAAATTAAGTAGTTTTAGAATACAAAAATTGTTAAAAATTATAAGTAATAGACACAACATAAGGTTAAAATTTGTATAGTATAAGATATCATAAATACTTATTTTTTAGCTACACAAATTTAAATTTTGAAAAATTATATGTGGCATTTAACTCTTATCTAATTTTTAACTTATTACAACTCAATTCTTATTTTTGAGATTTTTTTTTAAAAAAATTAAAAAATTATAAGTGGCATTTTACTCTTATCCAATTTTTAAACTACTACTCTATTTTATTCTTCTATTATTAGAATTATATTATATCTTTTTTCCCGACTTATCTTGTTTTATTTTAAAATTTTTGAATTTCAATTTTGATTTTTTTTTTCAATTTTCATTTGATATTTACTGAATTTCTCTCTACCTCATTTTTTTAGAATTTATTTAATTTTCTCTTTCTATATATTTTTATAGTTTATATTCAAATTTAAACTTGATTTTTTATTATTATTTATCTTTATTTTATATTTATAGAATCCACCCTTACTCTTAATTTTCAATTGAGTTTATTCATTTTCGAGGATTTATCTAATTTTTTCTTTATCTTCAAATTTAATCTTAATTTTTAATTTTTTTATTTTTTTATCTTTTATTTATAGAATTTCACTCTTACTCTTCCTTGTCACTTGAGCTTATCCGATTGAGTATATTTAAAAAAAAAAAAAAAATTGAATTAGTCCAGCATATTTATATAAATATAGTGAAATCACTCAAATATATTATTTAAATACCCATCTAAATTAATATCATAGTATTTAGTTAATTTTAACATGTTTAATATTGTTTATCACCTTTTGTTACTTATATGGTAGTGAAATATCAAAGTAAAAAATCAATGTGAGAGAGTAAGTGTTATATATATATATATATAAAGCATATTATATAAAATTAGTTAGTGTTATATATATATATTTATATAAAAATATTATGTAAATTAGTGTTATATATTATATAAATGTTTGATAATTGTTTAATGTTATTCTTCAATCAACTAATCGGTTGAAACGCCCAAACCGTTAAACCACGGTTTGGTTATGGACAATAAATTTGTCAATCAATCCTCCACGATTTGATTTTAATTTTATTTTTAAATTGTATCAAATTGTACCAAGTACCACCTGTATTTGTTATTGCCACATTTGGAGATTTTTTTTTAAAATTTTTAAATCATACCTTATTATTACAATATTTTAAAATTTTTAATATTCCACTGGTTATGATTATCTTGAGATAGAGAGGACAAAAAAAATTTGAGAACAGGGGATACATACATGTCCCTTGTGGCCTGCAAGTAAAATCTTCTTTGGTTTTCTCTGTTTCTATCCATACTTACCACAGAAAGAGACATAGCAGCTTTACTAACATGGTTAAGAGAGACCATTTCGATTCACTTCAACTAAGCTAATTAACAGACCCTTAGTCACTCACCTTTCTAAAGTTTAATCTTATTATGATTGAATTGGTCTAATTTTCAAGTAAATCAGAAATTGAACTTATAACTACGCTCCTAGAAAAATTAGAATTGAAATCAAACTGCTAAAAAAATAAAAAAGCAAGATATATAAGTTAACAAGGTCAGTATAGTTAAGACTAGTGCTCAAATTTTACTAGTAATTTTTATATTTTTATTTTTACATGTCAAAAAAAAAAATAGTAAATAAATATATCTTGATTCGGTTAGGTTCGGTTCGAATCCTAATCAAAACCTTCCAATTGAGATTGGACCGATTTGAATGGTTCAGTTTTTGAAACGGAAATTATAACTGAAATTAATAAAATGTTGATGATTTAGAGCAGATTAAATTGGTTTACCCATTTTATTGCTTTTTTTAATACCCCTAATCTTATTTTATTTAACCAAGGTTGTTTTTTTATCTTTTTATTTTAATGAAGAATTATGTTACTGCCTGAGCTTGTCAGGTTATGGTAGCTGTTTTTTATTGGAATTTCTCTGGAATTGAAATTGTGTGAATTACACTAATGATTTTTATATTTTGAGACTTATATCACTTTGATTCTTGACCTTTTAATTATGATACATTTAATTTCAAATTTTGTAACTCATTCTAAATAAGGACAATTTATTTCATTTTATGGGCAAAGTCATCAATTTGAAAAAATATAAACATGTTTGACAAAAAATAAATGTTAAAAAAATAATTTTGAATTTTTCAAATAATTTTTACCCACCAAAGATAAAATTGTATAAAATGATAAATCTTTTACATTTTTATTTTTTTATTTTTTTTTATCAAATTAATTTTTTTTAGTTTGTGTTTGGATGATGATTATGTAATGGGTGATTATTTTTGTTGATATTTTTGGATGGTTATCATGTAATAAACGGTTTTATTTGTTGTTAGATATTTTTTTGATAATTATCATGTAATTGATAGTTATTAGGCTTTTAATGTCTAACCGATATGTTTAATATATGAAATTTTTTTAGTTTTAAATTTTTTTAATTAATAACATTGTTTAATAATGACATGAAAATTATCGTCATGTTTGGCTTTTGAAAAAATATAAACTAATTGAACAAAAATAAATATATATATTTAAAAAAAATTATTTCTACCCTCTCAAAAGATAAAATTATATAAAAAATGGTGTTTTTTAATTTTTTTTTTCACCAATTTAATTTTTGGTTTCTTACAAAAATTTTTGAAAATTAATTCTAAAAACCAAACCAAACCAAACATAATTTTATAACTAAGAAAATTCGAACATTATTCATTAAAAAAATACCATTACATTTCAAACAATATACAAGTTAACCACTACCAAAAAAAAAGTTATATGATGACTTTGCCCTCAAAATAGACCATTTGTGAAATAAATATTTTTGATTGTTTTTATTTAAAAAAAAAATTCAAAATTAAGAATTAAATATATTATAATTAAAAGGTCAAGAAGTGAAGTGTAGAAATCTCACGCTATATCAACGGTTAGTATGATTCACCCATTGAAATTGAAACTGTCATGTGTATATATTTTATTAAACCACATAATTGAAACTGTCATTCTGAATTATTGAAACCGTCATTCTGAATTATTTTTATGGTTGTATAGCATTTTTAGCATCCATGTAGTATAGAGATGCTAAGTTTGATTCTATAGAGATCTTATGGTAGTTCCTGACTAAGCTTTCGGCATTTATTGTTGTTATTATTTAGGCTCCATTTGGTAATGATTCAGATTAATTTAATCTATTAAGAAATAAAATAGATTAAAAAATTAATAAAATAAATGTTACATTTAAACTATAATCATTTGACTTTATCTCTCACAAAATTATCAGAAAAAATTAAAAATCTATCCCAAACAGAATTTTTTAGCCAGGCTAAAATAACCAATAAATCAAAAAGTCAAGCTAATTTTTTTTTCCAAACGAATTATTATTCCATAGTTGATTGTACATTTGATGTAGTATTCATGATTTTTATAAATTATTTCACTGTCAGTATATTCCTTGGAATTTATTTCATGTTTATAAAAAGTAATGATTATAGAATAATTAGAAAAACATTAATTATAATCATAATTATAGGAGAAAATTTAATGATTACCATATATTGCTAGGTATATTAGGTGAAATAAAATAGTGATGAATGATATATTTAGGTTATGAACTTAGAAAGATTTTTGGAGAAAAACGAAAGAAAGAAATGTGAAAGAAAAAGTTAAATCTCTTCAACTTCAAAAGAAAAATTAGTTATAGAATCCTATATAATGCTCTCACATAAGATAGAGACTCATTAAATGTGTGAGTCTGTGATCAAATTATGCCCATGAAAAATGTCTGAATTTAAAATAGAAATATAATCGAAACTGATGTAGTAAATGTGAGTTGTGTGTCTGATGGAAGAAAATTTAATGATTACCATATATTGCTAGGTACATTAGGTGAAATAAAATAGTGATGAATGATGTATTTAGATTATGAATGATATATAGAAATATAATTTAAACTGATGTAGTAAATGTGAGTTGTGTGTCTATGATATAACAACTAAAATGGTATAATTTCTTATAATTTCTGAATTGGGCTAAGGTAAACATTTGGGCAACAACAAATGTGGAGTATGAGACAAATACAATAAAGGTTTCAAAGCAAAGTGATATTACAATTCCAGTTGTAACAAGGGTAACTGATAAAGGGTTCTGGAAAGGAGGAGATAGAGAAGCACTGAAGCCTTGTTGGAACAAATCATCGTGGTCATCTTCATCATTTTTACCAGCACCAACAAGAAGAAGTAAGTTCCCTTAGAAGATTTCATTGAGGTTTTAATTTCTCTTCTGAAAAATTTTGTAGATTGATTTTAATTTTATTTTTAAATCGTATCAAATCGTACCAAGTACCACCTGTATTTGTTATTACCACATTTGGAGATTTTTTTTTTTTTTTAAATCATACCTTATTATTACAATATTTAAAATTTTTTAATATTCCACTGGTTATGATTATCTTGAGATAAAGAGGACAAAAAAAAATTTGAGAACAGGGGATACATACATGTCCCTTGTGGCCTTCAAGTAAAATCTTCTTTGGTTTTCTCTGTTTCTATCCATACTTACCACAGAAAGAGACATGGCAGCTTTACTAACGGTATCAATTTCGTTATGCTAGGAAACATGGTTAAGAGAGACCATTTCGATTCACTTCAACTAAGCTAATTAACAGACCCTTAGTCACTCACCTCTCTAAAGTTTAATCTTATTATGGATTGAATTGGTCTAATTTTCAAGTAAATCAGAAATTGAACTTATAACTACGCTCCTAGAAAAATTAGAATTGAAATCAAACTGCTAAAAAATTTAAAAAGCAAGATATACAAGTTAACAATGTCAGTATAGTTAAGACTAGTGTTTAAATTTTACTAGTAATTTTTATATTTTTATTTTTACATATAAAAATATCAACAAAAAAAAAAAAGTAAATAAAATATCTCGGTTCGGTTCAAATCCTAATCAAAACCTTCCAATTGAGATTGGACTGATTTGAATGGTTCAATTTTTGAAACCGAAATTATAATTAAAATTAATAAAACGTTGATGATTTAAAGCAGAATAAATTGGTTTACCGACTTTATTACTTTTTTTAATACCCCTAATCTCATTTTATTTAACCAAGGTTGTTTTTTTTATCTTTTTATTTTAATGAAGAATTATGTTACTGCCTGAGCTTGTCAGGTTATGATAGCTATTTTTTATTAGAATTTCTCTGGAATTGAAATTGTGCGAATTATACTAACAATTTTTATATTTTGAGACTTATATCACTTTGATTCTTGACCTTTTAATTATGATACATTTAATTTGAAATTTTGTAACTGATTTTAAATAAGGACAATTTACTTCATTTGATGGGCAAAGTCGTCAATTTGAAAAAATATAAACATGTTTGACAAAAAATAAATGTTAAAAAAATATTTTTGAATTTTTCAAATGATTTTTACCCACCAAAGATAAAATTGTATAAAGTGATAAATCTTTTACATTTTTATTTTTTTATTTTTTTTATCAAATTAATTTTTTAGTTTGTGTTTGGATGATGATTATGTAATGGATGATTATTTTTGTTGATATTTTTGGATGGTTATCATGTAATAAACGGTTTTATTTTTTGTTAGATATTTTTGGATAATTATCATGTAATTGATAGTTATTATGCTTTTCATGTCTAACCGATATGTTTAATATATGAAATTTTTTTAGTTTTAAATTTTTTTATTTAATAACATGGTTTAATAATGACATCAAAATATCGTCATGTTTGGCTTTTGAAAAAATATAAACTAATTGAATAAAAATAAATATATATATATAAAAAAAATTATTTATGCCCTCCCAAAAGATAAAATTATATAAAAATGGTGTTTTTTAATTTTTTTTTCACCAATTTAACTTTTAGTTTCTTACAAAAATTTCTGAAAATTAATTCTAAAAACCAAACCAAACCAAACATAACTTTATAACTAAGAAAATTCGAACATTATTCATTTAAAAAATGTCATTACATTTGAAACAATATACAAGTTAACCACTACCAAAAAAAATAAATTATATAATGACTTTACCCTTAAAATAGACCGTTTGTAAAATAAATATCTTTGATTATTTTTATTTAAAATAAAATTTAAAACTTAGAATCAAATATATTGTAATTAAAAAGTCAAGAAGTAAAGGGTAGAAATCTCAAACTATATCCACGGTTAGTATAATTCCCCATTGAAATTGAAATTGAAACATCATGTCGCAGTTGTTCATGTAGGGACTGTCATGTGTATATATATTATTAAACCACACGATTGAGAAATTCTGAATTATTTTTATGGTTGTAGAGCATTATTAGCATCTATGTAGTATAGAGATGCTGAGTTTCATTCTATAGAGATCTTATGGTAGTTCTGACTAAGGTTTCGGCAATTACTGTTGTTATTATTTAGGCTCTGTTTGGCAATGATTGAGATTAATTTAATCTATTAAAAAATAAAATAGACTAAAAAATTAATAAAATAAATGTTACATTTAAACTATAATCATTTGACTTTATCTCTCACAAAATTATCAGAAAAAATTAAAAGTCTATTCCAAACAGAATTTTTTAGCCAGGCTAAAATAACCAATAAATAAAAAAGTCAAGCTAAAATTTTTTTCCAAACAAATTATTATTCCATAGTTGATTGTACATTTGATATAGTATTCATGATTTTCATAAATTATTTCACTGTCAATTTATTCCTTGGAATTTATTTCATGTTTATAAAAAGTAATGATTATAGAATAATTAGAAAAACATTAATTATAATCATAATTATAGGAGAAAATTTAATGATTACCATATATTGCCAGGTATATTAGGTGAAATAAAATAGTGATGAATGATATATTTAGGTTATGAATTGAGAAAGATTTTTGGAGAAAAACGAAAGAAAGAAATGTGAAAGAAAAAGTTAAATCTCTTCAACTTCAAAAGAAAAATTAGTTATAGAATCCTATATAATGCTCTCACATAAGATAGAGACTCATTAAATGTGTGAGTCTGTGATCAAATTATGCCCATGAAAAATGCCTGAATTTAAAATAGAAATACAACAATGATTCATTCTCCCTTTTCCCATCACCCCCTTTGACCCCCTCTCTCTCTCATTGGTTGCTTTTTCTTTTTCTTTTTCTTTTTTTTCCTGCTCCTCCAATCACTCCCTGACACATGGCAAAGGGGGTGAGGGGGTGACCCCCAAAAGGGGGTCTCAAGTATTATTCATAGAAATACAACAATGATTCATTCCTCCTTTTCCCATCACCCCCTTTGACCCCCTCTCTCTCTCATTGGTTGCTTTTTCTTTTTCTTTTTGTTTTTCTTTTTTTTCCTGCTCCTCCAATCACTCCCTGACACATGGCAAAGGGGGGTGAGGGGGTGACCCCCAAAAGGGGGTCTCAAGTATTATTCATAATCGAAACTGATGTAGTAAATGTGAGTTGTGTGTCTGATAGAAGAAAATTTAATGATTACCATATATTGCTAGGTACATTAGGTGAAATAAAATAGTGATGAATGATGTATTTAGATTATGAATGATATATAGAAATATAATTTAAACTGATGTAGTAAATGTGAGTTGTGTGTCTATGATATAACAACTAAAATGGTATAATTTCTTATAATTTCTGAATTGGGCTAAGGTAAACATTTGGGCAACAACAAATGTGGAGTATGAGACAAATACAATAAAGGTTTCAAAGCAAAGTGATATTACAATTCCAGTTGTAACAAGGGTAACTGATAAAGGGCTCTGGAAAGGAGGAGATAGAGAAGCACTGAAGCCTTGTTGGAACAAATCATCGTGGTCATCTTCATCATTTTTACCACCACCAACAATAAGAAGTCAGTTCCCTTAGAAGATTTCATTGAGGTTTTAATTTCTCTTCTGAAAAATTTTGTAGATTGATTTTAATTTTATTTTTAAATCGTATCAAATCGTACCAAGTACCACCTGTATTTGTTATTACCACATTTGGAGATTTTTTTTTTTTTTAAATCATACCTTATTATTACAATATTTAAAAATTTTTAATATTCCACTGGTTATGATTATCTTGAGATAAAGAGGACAAAAAAAAATTTGAGAACAGGGGATACATACATGTCCCTTGTGGCCTTCAAGTAAAATCTTCTTTGGTTTTCTCTGTTTCTATCCACACTTACCACAGAAAGAGACATGGCAGCTTTACTAACGGTATCAATTTCGTGATGCTAGGAAACATGGTTAAGAGAGACCATTTCGATTCACTTCAACTAAGCTAATTAACAGACCCTTAGTCACTCACCTCTCTAAAGTTTAATCTTATTATGGATTGAATTGGTCTAATTTTCAAGTAAATCAGAAATTGAACTTATAACTACGCTCCTAGAAAAATTAGAATTGAAATCAAACTGCTAAAAAATTTAAAAAGCAAGATACACAAGTTAACAATGTCAGTATAGTTAAGACTAGTGTTTAAATTTTACTAGTAATTTTTATATTTTTATTTTTACATATAAAAATATCAAAAAAAAAAAAAGTAAATAAAATTTCTCGGTTCGGTTCGGTTCAGTTCAAATCCTAATCAAAACCTTCCAATTGAGATTGGACCGATTTGAATGGTTCAATTTTTGAAACCGAAATTATAACTGAAATTAATAAAACGTTGATGATTTAAAGCAGAATAAATTGGTTTACCGACTTTATTACTTTTTTTAATACCCCTAATCTCATTTTATTTAACCAAGGTTGTTTTTTTTATCTTTTTATTTTAATGAAGAATTATGTTACTGCCTGAGCTTGTCAGGTTATGATAGCTATTTTTTATTAGAATTTCTCTGGAATTGAAATTGTGCAAATTATACTAATGATTTTTATATTTTGAGACTTATATCACTTTCATTCTTGACCTTTTAATTATGATACATTTAATTTGAAATTTTGTAATTGATTTTAAATAAGGACAATTTACTTCATTTGATGGGCAAAGTCGTCAATTTGAAAAAATATAAACATGTTTGACCAAAAATAAATGTTAAAAAAATATTTTTGAATTTTTCAAATGATTTTTACCCACCAAAGATAAAATTGTATAAAGTGATAAATCTTTTACATTTTTATTTATTTTATTTTTTTTATCAAATTAATTTTTTAGTTTGTGTTTGGATGATGATTATGTAATGGATGATTATTTTTGTTGATATTTTTGGATGGTTATCATGTAATAAACGGTTTTATTTTTTGTTAGATATTTTTGGATAATTATCATGTAATTGATAGTTATTATGCTTTTCGTGTCTAACCGATATGTTTAATATATGAAATTTTTTTGTTTTAAATTTTTTTATTTAATAACATGGTTTAATAATGACATCAAAATATCGTCATGTTTGGCTTTTGAAAAAATATAAACTAATTGAATAAAAATATATATATATATATATAAAATTATTTATGCCCTCCCAAAAGATAAAATTACATAAAAATGGTGTTTTTTAATTTTTTTTTCACCAATTTAATTTTTAGTTTCTTACAAAAATTTCTGAAAATTAATTCTAAAAACCAAACCAAACCAAACATAACTTTATAACTAAGAAAATTCGAACATTATTCATTAAAAAAATATCATTACATTTGAAACAATATACAAGTTAACCACTACCAAAAAAAATAAATTATATAATGACTTTACCCTTAAAATAGACCGTTTGTAAAATAAATATCTTTGATTATTTTTATGTAAAATAAAATTTAAAACTTAGAATCAAATATATTATAATTAAAAAGTCAAGAAGTAAAGGGTAGAAATCTCAAACTATATCCACGGTTAGTACAATTCCCCATTGAAATTGAAATTGAAACATCATGTCACAGTTGTTCATGTAGGGACTGTCATGTGTATATATATTATTAAACCACACGATTGAGAAATTCTGAATTATTTTTATGGTTGTAGAGCATTATTAGCATCTATGTAGTATAGAGATGCTGAGTTTCATTCTATAGAGATCTTATGGTAGTTCTGACTAAGGTTTCCGCATTACTGTTGTTATTATTTAAGCTCTGTTTGGCAATGATTGAGATTAATTTAATCTATTAAAAAATAAAGTAGATTAAAAAATTAATAAAATAAATGTTACATTTAAACTATAATCATTTGACTTTATCTCTCACAAAACTATCATAAAAAATTAAAAGTCTATTCCAAACATAATTTTTTAGCTAGGCTAAAATAACCAATAAATAAAAAAGTCAAGCTAAAATTTTTTTCCAAACGAATTATTATTTCATAGTTGATTGTACATTTGATGTAGTATTCATGATTTTTATAAATTATTTCACTGTCAGTTTATTCCTTGGAATTTATTTCATGTTTATAAAAAGTAATGATTATAGAATAATTAGAAAAACATTAATTATAATCATAATTATAGAAGAAAATTTAATGATTACCATATATTGCCAAGTATATTAGGTGAAATAAAATAGTGATGAATGATATATTTAGGTTATGAATTTAGAAAGATTTTTGGAGAAAAACGAAAGAAAGAAATGTGAAAGAAAAAGTTAAATCTCTTCAACTTCAAAAGAAAAATTAGTTATAGAATCCTATATAATGCTCTCACATAAGATAGAGACTCATTAAATGTGTGAGTCTGTGATAGAAATATAATCTAAACTGATGTAGTAATCTAAACTGATGAGCATGAAAAATGACTGAATTTAAAATAGAAATATAATCGAAACTGATGTAGTAAATGTGAGTTGTGTGTCTATGATATGACAACTAAAAAGGTATAATGTCTTATAATTTCTGAATTGGGCTAAGGTAAACATTTCGACAACAACAAATGTGGAGTATGAGACAAATACAATAAAGGTTTCAAAGCAAAGTGATATTACAATTCCAGTTGTAACAAAGGTAACTGATAAAGGGTTCTGTAAAGGAGGAGATAGAGAAGCACTGAAGCCTTGTTGGAACAAATCATCGTGGTCATTTTCATCATTTTTACCACCACCAACAACAAGAAGTAAGTTCCCTTAGAAGATTTCATTGAGGTTTTAATTTCTCTTCTGAAAATTTTTGTAGGCTGACTTATATGTCCAACTGTTATTTTTACTTTAAGGGTAAATTACACCGACGCTCCTGAGATTTCTGTATAATATAGATTTTTTCTTACATTTGAAAAATTATACTTACCCTCTGTCAGATTAAAATGACATATTTGTCCTTTAGCCTATAAAATAATAAAATAATACAATTATTTTGTTCATGTCATTTCAAAGGAAATACCAATCATCTTCTTTAGTTTAACTCAAAAAAAAAAAAAAAAAAAAATTGAGTTTTTCTTTTATTTTTCATTTTTTTTACTGAATTTTTTTAATATTTTAAGTAATTTTTTTATTTTTTAGATATACCTAATCTAGATATACTTAAGAAGTATAATATTTTGTGATTTTTTTTTTAAATTCACCAAATACAATATATATATATATATAATAAAATAAAATATTTAAAAAATGTAAAAATTTAATACATTATATATCTTATTTTATGGTTGTATGGCATTATTAGCAGCTATGTAGTATAGAGATGCTGAGTTTGATTCTATAGAGATCTTATGGTAGTTCTGACTAAGGTTTCGGCAATTATTTTTGTTATTATTTAGGCTCTGTTTGACAATGATTGAGATTAATTTATTCTATTAAAAAATAAGATAGACTAAAAAATTAATAAAATAAATGTTATATCTAAACTATAATCATTTGACTTTATCTCTCACAAAACTATCAGAAAAAATTAAAAGTCTATCCCAAACAGAATTTTTTAGCCAGGCTAGAATAACCAATAAATCAAAAACTCAAGCTAAATTTTTTTTCCAAACGAATTATTATTCCATAGTTGATTGTACATTTGATGTAGTATTCATGAATTTTATAAATTATTTCACTGTCAATTTATTCCTTGGAATTTATTTCATGTTTATAAAAAGTAACGATTATAGAATAATTAGAAAAACATTAATTATAATCATAATTATAGAAGAAAATTTAATGATTACCCTATATTGCTAGGCATATTAGGTGAAATAAAATAGTGATGAATGATGTATTTAGATTATGAATTTAAAAGGATTTTTGGAGGAAAACGAAAGAAAGAAATGTGAAAGAAAAAGTTTTATCTCTTCAACTTCAAAAGAAAAATTAATTATAGAAACATATATAATGCTCCCACATAAGATAGAGACTCATTAAATGTGTGAGTCTGTGATCAAATTATGCACATGAAAAATAACTAAATTTACAATAGAAATATAATCTAAATTGATGTAGTAAATGTGAGTTGTGTGTCTATAATATAAAAGGAGGTAGGGTGTTTGTGAACAAATGAAGGAAAACCAACAAAGAAAGGGGACGAAAATATTGGAAGGCAAGAAGGGTTTTGATAGTAGAAAAAAATAATAAGGTATTAATTTTAAGGTGAGTTATATTATATCTTGAGTCACCATAATATATTTTACGTATATTTTGGGTTACCATAAATTATTTTACGCAATCTATGATTTAAAATTTTATTAATATTTTGATTTCGTTAATTATTTTCTGAACTCTATTTGCTTAAATTGAAACCCATGTATATGTTTGTTTAGATTTTAGAAGTTATTTGACAATGGTTTTACAAACAATTATGTTTTGTAAGTATCACCACGGAAGTCCCATGCCTTGAGGGACTTAAATAACCATTAGCCTCTATTTGGTCACTTTGTGGTCCTCTGTTTGTCATGGATCCATTGACCTCTATTATGACTATCATTCCAGTGACCTTTGTTCTGTTCTGTATTGTGGTTATGGTTATTTATTTACATAATTTATGTATTTCAGTTTCCATTACTTTAAATAATTTGTTTATTCAAATTAAGTTATTCTAGCTAACTATCCATGGTTATTTTGCGGTCCCTATACTCTTAGCATAATATTTCTCACTTTGTTGTGTGCTTATAGTATTTACCCTTTCAGGTGACGAGGTGTAAGGAAGACCCGTAACCTTATGTAGTGGAACCCGTACAAAAATTTGATGTCGATGCATTATTTTGTTTTCTTTCCTTTTCTTCTTTTTGTTTTTTTTACTGAGGGCCGGTCATTGAATAATAAAATAATAAAAGCCTTATAGATGTATTTTCTTTTATCAAAATAGTAGAATTAAGTAAATTTTCTGTTTCATTATTTTCTTTCCACCACTTTATCTTCGCCTGCACCATGTAAATTGTTAAGCTTAGAATTATTTAGTAAGTTGCGATTCCAGCCCTAGGGTTGGGTCATGACAAAGGTAGTATCAGAGCAATGGTTGTAACAAAAAATATATATATATATATATATGTATGCATATACACCTTGAACTACATAACCTATGACGTTAGTCATTTTATGTAAAATCTCATGTTTATTTTGGTGATGTAGGAATGTCCGAGATTAACCTTCTTGATGCATTTTAGGAGGAACATGAGGCCATTAATTTGGAAGATATTTTAGTAGAGCACCCCGCTCCCGCCTCACCTGAAGAATGGGGAGACTCGGAGGATATAATCAAGAGACTGCATCCAGGCCTTGCCCAATTGATGGGTCGGCTGATATATCTACAGACTGACCCTACTGATGTACCATACTTACTGTGGAGGCAGAGCCATTCCTATACGCGCGGACGATTTCTCGGACCTACCCGTGTCCTCGGCCTTGCCCCAGGCTATGACCGCCCGCACTACATCATTGGCCCTTTGCCCCCAGATTTTGTGGCAAGGAGGGGAAATGTGTACCCCGAGGACTATATCTTCACCAATGTCCCTAACCCGCTGGAGATTATTGATATTCAAAATGTTGACTTTAGTAATGACTTGTCATATATCGAGACACCTGGCTGGATTGTTGATCGAGCGTTTTTGGGATACATACAGTCCGTCCCCATTTTCACAATCCAAGTAGCATGGATGTGTTTTGGTGTGATCCAATTAGGATGGGAATTTGAGCTTTTTATGCAATACGACTTTCCGTGGTTGTTTGATCCGTTTGATCCACCACTCTAGATTTGGTAGAAGAAAACTTTTTGTAAGCTAACCATGATGAATTCTGATCCTTCTTTTGATTTTTTTTGGAACAACGACGTAATATTATATTTGTAAAAATAGTAAAGTTGGTATTTTAGATATGCAATAAATATGCTGCATTATGAATGTAATGTCTCGTTTATTACTTGTAGAATGGCCAATAATGGTTACGGAAGTGAGTCATTAGTTAGTGGCACTGAGTCGATGGAAAGAATCATGGAAAGAGTGGTTACTTGCTTTTTGCAAACATTGCAGACTAACATCAACAATGGGATGCCAGAACGGTGAGAAGAGACGATTACCATAAAATAGTTCCAAGATTTGAAACCCACCATATTTATTGGCGGTCCAGACCCAATGGTAGCGGATGCTTGGGTTAAAAACATGGAAAAGATTTTTCGCATTTTACCCATCACCAAAAGACAGAAAGTAACTTTCGCCACTTTCACTTTTAAAGATAATGCACAGGAATGGTGGCTTCTCACTCTGGAGAAAGAAGAAATTGCGACTTGGGCAAGATTCTTGGAAGTATTTTATGAAAAATACTTCCCAGATTCGTTGCGGGAGCAGAAGGCGTCGGAATTCATACATCTAAAGCAAGGAACCATGACGATGGCCGAATACGAGAGCAAGTTCGCATAACTCGCTCAGTTTGCAACATATGTCATCTCTACCGAAGCTCGAAAGGCAAGAAAATTCGAAACAGGATTGGATATTGAATTCAAAGACAGGCTTGAGGTTTTGAAACTGCCAACCTATATAGAAGTGGTAGACCGGGCATACATTGCAGAAAAAGGAATTAAAGCCTCCCGTTCCAGGGAACCAAGCCAAAAGAAGCGATTTTGGGAAAGAGACAATAGAAGATCTGATGTTGCGCCTCCCAAGAGGGTGAATACGGGCACAACCAGCTCAGGTAATCAAGGTTCCACTAACCCCAGAGGTGGCACCATCCAACTTGCCCTACGTGTGGAAAGGCTTATTGGGGACAATGCCATCGAGATACGAGAGCATGCTTTAAATGCAGTCAAATTGGCCACTTGCTGAGGGATTGTCCAAAGCTGACTAATTCTATAACCAGCCTCTTTGGCCTAGTCAGAAAACTCGCAGGACTTAGAGGAGAGAGGAAGGACCAAAAATGCCAAGGAAGGGCTTTTGCCTTGGTACCTGGAAAACTAGAAGTTACCGAAAACATTGTGTTAGGTATACTTTCTGTCTATGGTCATTGAAACTCACGTCCTCATTGACTCTGGGTCAACTCATTCTTTCGTTGTACCACACTTTGCTGCTAAGTTGGCATCAACACCCAAACCCTTAGGATATATATTGTCTGTGTCTTTTCCTTCTAGTAAGTCTGCATGTAGTACTGAGGTGTACAAATCATGTACTATATCCTTAAAAGTCAAAACCTTGTATGTAGACTTGATTCCCTTCTGCATTGGGAACTTTGATGTAATCTTAGAGATGGATTGGTTAGTTGCCAACCACGCAATTATTCATTGTAAAGCCAAAAGGTCTCCCTCAGGTTACCAAACCAACCCGAGCTTGTCTTTGATGGGATTGGAGTTTCCAAGCCTCATTGTATTATATCCTCCATGACAGCATAACGACTTCTAAGAAAGGGTTGTTGTAGTTATATCTGTTATGTGATCGATAAACAAAAAGAGGCCTTCACCGTTGATGCAATCCCCGTGGTTTCAGAATTCCTGAATGTCTTTCCTAAAGATCTACCTGGTATCCTAGTTGATTAGGAAATCGAATTCACCATTGAAACCCATCTGGCACACAACTAATATCAAAAGCTCCTTATCATATGTCGATGATAGAATTGAAACAGCTGAAGACTCAACTCCAAGAACTACTGGACAAAGGCTTCATTTGACTTAGTACCTCACCCTGGGGAGCTCCAGTATTGTTCGTGAATAAAAAGGATGGCACGAAGAGATTATGTATCGATTACCGGGAGCTGAACAAGGTCACCATTGAGAATCGGTACCCTTTGCCGCGAATCGATGACTTGTTTGATCAACTTCAAGGCGCCCAAGTATTCTTGAAAATTGACTTGCGTTCTGGCTATCATCAACTAAAAGTCAAAATGGAAAGCATCTGAAAGACTTCCTTCAGAACTCGTTATGGGCATTACGAGTTTCTTATCATGCCTTTTGGCGTCACAAATGCTCCAGCAACTTTCATGGACCTCATGAATCGAGTATTCAAACCCTATCTTGATGAGTTCGTCATCGTCTTCATTGACGACATCCTCATATACTCCAAGTCACCAGCGGCCCATGAGCAGCACTTGCGAACGGATCTCCAAACACTACGTGATCACAAACTTTATGCCAAGTTGAAGAAATGCGAATTTTGGATCACTAGTGTACACTTCCTCGGTCACGTCATTAATAAGGATGGCATCTCAATTGACCCCCAAAAAGTTATAGCAATCATGGACTGGCCACGACCTACTAATGTGTCAGAAATTCAAAGTTTCTTGGGTCTAGCTAGATATTATCGATGTTTCGTACAAGATTTCTCGAAGACAGCATCACCCTTAACCTTAACTAACTTAGAAGAACACATCCTTTGAATAGACTAACAAACAGGAGCGTTGCTTCCAAGAGTTAAAAAGTAGACTAGTATCAACTCCTATATTAGCACTTCCCGTGGGAACAGATGGGTTCGTCATTTATAATGATGCCTCATATAATGGTTTGGGTTACGTTCTTATGCAAAATGGAAAAGTCATTACTTATGCCTCACACCAACTAAAGACTCATGAGAGAAACTACCTAATTATAGACACCCTTTTTTGATCACCCTTAAGACTTGGGCACCACTAATTGATCACTTGATGATGAAAGTGATGCTGTACAATTGCTCAATTTCTTTAGCAAGAAGAGCTTCCAAATCCCAACCTTACACCTCTGTTGCCTTGTTTTGGACCAAAACCTTGGTTTTTCAAGCCTGCAACCTCCTGTTGACCACTGTTATGGGCTACCGGCCATTGCTCTTGGTTGCCGGCCACCAATGATGGCCGGCCGGCCACCAATGTCTTTTGCAAATATTTTGGGATAGATAAGCTAGTTGTTTGCACAGATGCTTGCATCTGCTCCCACATGTATGGCAAGATGTTTGTGAGTGAGATTTACGTTTCTCTATTTATAGAGGGCCTCCCTTCTTGCTTTGGGGTTAGACAAATTTTGGAGCAAAATTTTTCCTCTCTCTCTACAATTTTCTCTCTCTCTTGCAAATTTCTTAACCTTTGCCTATAAACTCTTCACCCTTACCTATACACTCTTAAACCAAATCTCTTCATCTTTGAGCTCTTGAGGGTGTGTTTGCCTTGTTTTATTGCCTGGAAGTGATCTCCTCTTTAGGAGGTATAAAGCTTTGCCTCTATACTTGTTGTATCTACTCTTTTTCTTACTATTTTCCAACTGTTTTTGGGCTATAAAAATTCTGTATTCTTGGACTGAAACTTGTGTTTTAAGGTCACCAAAGGTTGAGGGGTGGCTCACCCTTCTTTACACCTTGCTTTCAAGGCCTTTACCCTTGTGTTTCCCACCTTTGCACTATCTTTTTTTGAGCTTTTAAACACTAATTTTCCAAGTTATTTCAATGACTAAAATCATGGTTTGAAGCCCAAAATTGGAGGGGTTAGCCTCTCCTCCTTGTGTTTTGCTTACTAGCCTAGCATGCTCCATGTTTTAGCTTATTATTCTAGCTATTTTTGTCTTAATTCCAATATGTTTTAGGACTTATTTAGGATTTTTTTAGGACTATTTTTAAGTGTTTGTTGCATTTGAGCCTTATATTGCATGCTTGTAGTATAATTGTCCTCATGAGTTTGGTGTTTTAGGCCTTAGACACCATCTTATTTGAGTTGATAGTGTTTGTTTATGGCTTTACGTACTTGTGATCACTCTTAATCACCTCTACAACCTCCCTTCTTTCTTAGCTTTTCATTTGCTTTGAAAGTGGTTTCAAACTACCTGTTTGTTTAAGTATGAGATTGAGATGTCATGCTTAATGGTTTAATCCCTTTGGGGGTTCATTACCAACGGTATGATGTCTCTTTCATGCCCAAAGCAACACTTGGTTTGAGCCATTTTTCCATTAGAGGACTTAAATTCACTTGTGGACTCAATTGACTAAAGAATGGTTGGTAATTAAAATGGAGCAATAAAATTGGTGATTAAAAATGATGCAAGATAATAATTTGGTTTGGGTTTAATCGGACATTAATTGAACCCTTGAGTCTTGAGTCATTTCATACTCATTAGTGATGAAAACAGTTCAAGATTCATTGTCAACTACTTCACTTGATCTTTCATGATAGGGAGATGGTTTTGAGAGTCTTGTTTTATTGCATTTATTGAACTTGCACCCTTTGGTTCATAAGTCATCATGCAATGAAATTGCATCCATTGGTGGTTTGTGAGCTAAGTTTGTTACTCCTTTGAGTTGTTCAAATGATAAAGAGGGGTAAATTGTGCAAATAAACCCTTGAGAATACACTATCTCTGCTCTATTTGCTCTCTGTTGCAGTAGGACAAACCAGTCAGCAGTGGACGGCAGGCCCTCTGCTAGCCACCAATACAAAATCCAACAGTGTACTTCCCCAATAGAACAGAGCTGGTTTGGAGGTGGAAATCAGTGCCAGTGTCCTACTGTGCAAATAGAGGCATTCAGCAGCAGAAACGGTGACTTTTTCGAGTGAAAACCATGTTCATGCATGAGCCTTCCATCGATCCTTGGGACCCGTGTTGTAAATATATTAGTGTTGTGCTTAACATAGTGGCTTTGTAATTAATTAGTTAGAATAACTAATTCGTTTTGTGTTGTAATTATTTTAATTAGCTAGATTAGTTAATTAATTAGTTCGTTCGGCTTGTAATAATTACTTAAGTAGTTTAGCTAATTGTTCATTTGAATTTGTAATAGTTAGCTTAGCTTTAATTAGTTTAGCTAGTTAGTTCATTCGGACTCTCCTTCGTGAGAGCGCAATGTTGTAATAATGTGTATGTCTTCCAACCCCACTTCTTTCTCCTTTTTATTTACTAGCTTATGATGGTTAGTTTAGGGTATCATGTTTTTTTTAGCATGCTTCATGTTTACATACATTTGTATTGCCTGCATTGAGGCTCGGTTCATCATTCTAACTTGCATTGTTAGTAAAGCATTCTTTGAATACGTGCTTAGACCACATGCTATCGAATTGATTCACATACCATATTAGTAGCTGAGCCTAGTAATTGCATATCGCATGTGTTGCATTAGCCATATTGCATAGTTAGGATCATGCATCTTTCTAACTCCCTCATCTTTTTTGGCTTGGAGTACTAGGTGTACCTTTACTCACTTTA
>JAXFYN010001169.1:0-45901 GCA_036172215.1 Camellia granthamiana
CAATAAATAGTTATCCCGATATTATTACTTAGTTTTTTTACATACAATAATAGAATTCCGATAATCCGTAATGCAAATATTGAAATAGTGCCTTCTTCTTCAAGTTGCCAGATTAAGTTGCCAGATTGAAGTTCATTATTTTCTAAGACATTTTATGGCGGTCCAACCGGACGTGGATGTCCTCCCCATGGATCGGGATATGCGGGAGGCCCTCCAATATATTGAAGAAGCTTACGACCTGCAAAATAAAAACCAATAAATTACTGATAATAAAAACAATAACAACTAAATACAAACAAGAGAATTGTATTTTTAAACATGAAAAAATATACAGATACTAAATAAAAGAATTTTTTTTACGAACCGAGGTTTAAAGGTCCTCCTGTTACAATTGCTGCCTCGGAGACAGAGGAAAGGAACAAGATCGCTGTGAGAAAAGCCGCCATGAACAGTAGGACTCGTGAGTTCTTAGACAAACCCATTTTTTGTTTGTTGCGTTACAACTCGTTAGACAATTGATTGATGAGAGCAGCAACATTGTGGACACCACACCAGCTATTTATAGATTTAAAAAACAAAAAAAACAAAATTAGGTTATATTATAAATGCATTTCTTAAGATTTGTTTAAAATATAAAATATTGTATGTAGTTTTTAAAATTATAAATATCCCCCCGTTTGAAATTTTTGTGACAAAATTAACTGAAAAAATAAGATTTCCAACTATACTCCTATATAATAATAAAATTACCTAAATTATTAATTAAAATATATTTTTAATATTATTAAAAATTGTTAATTGACTCATGATTTATTAATAAAATAGATCATTCGCTATGCAATTAGAAACTTGAAAAGACGTGATGTAATTTTTAGAATCATATAAAATAATTTATATATTAAATAAACCTCAAAAATATATTTATAATTTACACAACAATTTAAGAGTAGCGAGCAATTATTCCGTGTTTCATACTCAAATACTCCAATAGTTAGTCAAACTCAAAGGCATTTTTTTGATAGGTTATAGGAACAATGCTACATCTATTTAAATATTACTAACAATCATATTAAAAATATATATCTAGATATCATTATTTTTTTGATAATCAATCACACTTGGTCGTTTATATTTTTAGTAAGATTGTTAGTATATGTAGAATTATTCATGTTATAGTGACAATGTATAATTATTATTATTTTTTTCTTGGCACCACTCTAATTGTGATAATCAAATTTTACATAAGTATTGTTTAACTAATTTATGCATGATGCACTCTATACCAACCAAAGGAATAATTATCCTGTCTTTCAAGAATTTCATATTGATTACCCAATTAATAGTAAGAATTTCATATTGATTACCCAATTAATAGTAAGGGACTAAATGAATTTGTGGGCCTAACAATAAGGAGATGCTGAACAAACTATAACATTTTATTTGTCGGACAAATGAACACATGATTTTTTTAACCTACTAAATATTTTTTGCAAATAAACATTTTATCTTTAATGATATTTTTATTTTTTTAATCTTCATTTTTAAAAGATGAATAAATTGTTACTATTGATGTATTTTAACTTCTATAATTTTGATGTGTAAATAGAATTTTATGTAGTTTTAGAATGGAAGTTGTGAACTTTGGTAGAGAAAAACAATACTGGGTTTTTACAGTAAATTTGTTGTGGCAAAAAATAATTTTATTAAAGTTTGAGTCAAATTGGACATAAACAAAATTTGATTTTGTCATTTCTTGACAATGAATTTTTGACTTACCATTGGAAAAATTTTGTGAAATTTTAATCTCTTTTTTTATTTTTTTATATTTTAATTTTGACAATTGTTTTGGCAAGGTCATTAGAGTTGCTTTTACATTTTTGGATAAATTACAAATATATCATTTGAGATTTGAATAAAATACGAATCGCTTCCTATGGTTATGAAAATTACATTCTATCCCCTGATATTTCCAATTTCATAATAAATTGTCCATTTTATTAATAAATCATCAAGTCAATTAACAATTTTTAATGATTTTAGAAATATATTTTAATTAGTAATTTAGATAATTTTGTTATTGTATAAAACAGTAATTATAACTTTTATTTTTTATTAATTTTATTAAATAAATTTTTTTAATAAAAAATATTTATAATTTTTTTAAATTATAAAAAATAATTAATATTTTAAACAAATTTCAAGAAATATATATGTAATTTACCTTTTTTTTTTTCCATGTAGTTTACAATTCTCAACAATGACTTTCCAATCCAATTATCAACATTTGTCTTGCCTAAAATTTGACTTTTCAACGCGTTTGGTTTTGGCAATGGACTGTTCACTGAAAATTTTCAACAAAATTGAAACTATATTACATGACAGAGAAGTCACATGAAGATCAAATAGGCACCATCCATTACCCCACAAAGATGTGAAAGAAATTATTAGGTAGTCTTATTCCACGTATTTATATTCTTTCATTAATTATGGCAATTTTGATTTGACTAAGATAAAGGATGTCCAATCTATAAAAAAAAAAAAAAAAAAAAATTGTAAAGGATGTAGGATATTTTCTAATTTAAAGTTTAGATATTTTTTATTTTTTTTATTAATAAATAGTTACATAGCAAAATAATCTTTTTCAAGGGACTCGAGAATGTTGTGGGGCTTACGACAGGTCCTACTTCAAAGATTAAAAAAACCATCTATATTTTCAAATTTTGTAGGTAAATTATTGACACACACACCAACAACACAAAAAAAAAAAAAAGAAGAAGAAATAACTAGATTGATCTATACACTTGAAATAAGTATTTTAAACAAAAAATATTTAAACCAAATTAATTTTGAGAGTAACTCTATCTTAAATTACACCTATATTTTTAAAAGTGTCTCTACTCTATAAACAGAGTTGTTAAGAGTAGTGCTACTCATCCCAAGTCACCTTTTGACGATCTTAAATTTATTTATTTATTTATTTTGATTAGACCTTACATGTAGATTATTTATAAAAAAAAAAATAAAAATAATAAATTAATTAAATAAGCAAAGTCATATTATTTCATGATGTTTGTGTCAAAAAATAGACTTTAAGTATAATTTTAAAAATAAAACATTTATTTTTTTTTAAAACATATAATAAAATCATATTATGATTATTAGGACAAAAATCAATTTTGACTAGTAAATAACTCTATGGTGCTCTTGCATGACAAAAATTTGGATAGAAAAAGTCTACAAAATTGAGTTCTTGTTGGGCAGTTGTGGTGCTTTCTATTTCACGGGTAGGAATGGCAACGGGCCGGGGTAGAGTCGGGGATCACACTCCCCGTTCTCGATCCCCGATGGTGAAAATTTTTCTGTCCCTAGCCCCGATCCCTGACGGGAAACCTATCACTGCCTCTGCCTCGGCGCCCTAACGGGGATCGGGTTTCCCCGGCTCCGAACATTCCCCAATCCAAAAAAAACAAAACAAAACAAAACAGTAGCAACAGCCAGTGATTTCACCTCCAAAATCAACACTGCCACCAATTCAAATCCCAAATTCATTCATTCACACCACTGAATTAAACATAGAAAAAGATCCAATTCATAATTTGTCACCAAATTGAAAAATCCCAGACAATCTTTCCTAGAATTGAATCAATCCCAATGCGAATTACACCGAAATGATACAACTAAAATTATCACAAACAAAAGAAGAGAATCTTACAAGGACTTCGGGGATGGCAAGGACTTCAGTGACGAAGAGGATCTGATGAGACTTCATGGGCTTTGCCACCTTCATCTGGATCAGTCCTTTTTGCTTCGGTGCCATCACCACAACCTTAACCCTAATTTATATCTGAAAATCAAATCTAGAAGCTCTGAGAGAAACAAGATGTTTAAGGGGAAGGAGAGAGAGAGAGAGAGAGAGAGAGAGAGAGAGAGAGAGAAGCAGCGAAGGAGGAGGGAGAGAAAGAGTTCTGATGAGAGAGAGTGTGTGATCTGAAGAGTGAGAGAGAGAGAGAGAGAGGGACTATGCGACGAGGAAGGCAGCAGCGTCGACGGTGACACTTGCCATTGTCGATGAACCAGATCTAGGGAAAAATTTTGTTGACGAACTAGATCTAGGCTTGACAAACTAGATGTAGGGCATAGGAGGAGGGTGGCAACAGAGGTAACCGACGTCGGAGTATGGAGGTTCGACGATTGGCAGCACTGCAGTAGCGGCGGCGCAGAAGAGGAGACGACGGTGACTGCGTCACTGCAGAGAGAAGAGAGAGTGAGAGAGAGTAGAGAGCAAAGAGAGAGAGAGAGAGTGACAGAGGGGTCTAATAGAGGGGTATATATATAAATAGATAGAGAGAGGTATAATAGTAATTTCAATTCGGGGGTAATGGGGCCGAGGGCTAGGGAACGTATCACCATCTCCGGCCCGAAAATTGCCAGGGATTCATTTTCGAATACCATTTCCGACCCGTCGGGGGTATTTTTCAGAGAAAAACTGTTCTAATCAGGGTTAGGGCCGGGTCCCCGTTGGGTTGGGTTTAAATTGCTATCCCTATTCACGGGACACATATGAGTTAACTTTGATAACTTTGCCTGCTCGACTTGCCTACTACCAAGAAAAATACTTATCTAGACGTTTGAGTTGGTTTTTTTTTTTTTTTTTTAATTTATTATTTTTCTTATGAGTTAAAAAAATTAATGTGTTTGAAAATTTGTTAAAAAATAATTTCTTGTTGAGTGAAAAAGTTGATCTGATATCTAACTTTTTTAATTAATGACAAATCAACTTATTATTTTTAATTTTTTGCCTTTTTTAATTAAAAATTAACTTTTTTTAGAGTTGCCAAACAGCTCTTAGTTCAGTAAACAACAACTCCAAAAAAACACTTGACAATGGAGAATTATGCAGCTGGATGACCACGATGGATGTGCCAATGCCAGCATTTAATTGAAGCAAAGAGAAAGTTGAGTCAAAATAGGAGTAGGTTCAAAGAAATGATCCATTTGGTCATAAAGGTAAGAAGCAACAACGCGCTAACATGATACAAATTGTATATAGAGGTTGTAGTTTATAAGTTAAAAGTTAATTATAATTTGATATGAATTTAACTATGATATGACACGATATAAATAAATAAGTTAGGTAAGTATCGAATACGAAATTGACATTAATGATCTTTTTAACAGAAAATTAGTTACATGTGTCATAATATGTTAAATTCTTTATGTAACTCCATCTATGATCCATCTAGTTTTTTTTTTTTTTTTGGGGGGGAATCTAAAATAATGTTTTTTAGTTAATGTAGTCTTTTTGTTTTCTATTTTAGATAATGTCATTTTAATTTACTACTTTGGAGTGAATCTAGTTTAAATAAATAAATAAATAAAGGGTGTCTTTTGTTAGAAAAATGTTATGCACTAATATTATTTCATTAATAAAATGATTAATAGATTTACGATAAATAAAATATAAAAGTAAGTACAAGCATATAGAGTAAGAAAGAGTTGCTTTGTGAGATTGAGAGGCATTTAGTCACTGTGCAACGGCTCTAAGATACAATCCAACGCTCACAGCCTTCCTCATTCGATGTTCATGTTCACTAGGAGAATACGAATGAGTCACGAATCATAGTTGCCTAAAAATATAAATATAAAATGTACAACCATATGGAGAACTCTCTCTAGAAACTCTCATATTAAAAATCACATTTTCTTCTCTCAAATCATCTTTTCTTTTCTCCATTTCTTTACAAAAAATCCCTTACCCTTTTTTATATTCCTACACAACTTAAATAAGAATGCATATATAGATGAAAGAATTAAAACTCTATTAATATATGTATTAAACATGGCATAAGTACTGTGTGAGTGATTTTCTGATCACACTGCCCGCTTAGTAATCAACTAGAGAGCACCAGCAGAATAGATGACTTTTAGCTAACATGCAATAGAAAGAGAAGACTACGGTGGTGGTTCGCCACCCGGGGGTACTCCGACGATCAAGTCAGTACTCAATATCTCTCAAAGATAATCAATAGTGCTAAACTCACTAGCTTGAGCATAAAAAGCATATCTTAGACCCATGGAGGTGCCTCTCTTTTATAGCCAACATAAACCTAGTCCCAATAGAAGCCTAACTTCTATGGACTCAGGATTACTGCTAATCTTGGACTCCCAGTAAGATTAGGATAAACTCTCTAAGAGTCTTATCTTAATACAAACTGAAGTCTTCTCTCATTCTAGGACTCTTGTCCCTCATCCAGGTTGAGTTCCCTTTTCATTCTAGGACTCTTATCCCTTATCCACTTATCTCGGATTCTGATATCTTCGGAGATAACCTCGGCGTCACGACTAGGACACGTGGCACCTCGGCTGACACGTCGGCGCCACCTTGCCACGTGTTGGTACTCAGAAAATATATCCCTACAACTGCCCCCTAGGTTCTATTACCTCGGCATTCTGAGGTGATGGAACCTACACTGTTCGTTTATCTGTGCCCCTCTGTCCGAAATCAAACTCGCCGACCTCAAAGTTCCCTGGACTTTACTATCCACTGGTGTCAAGAATCAAGTTTCATGCTTTTCCAAGCTGCTTGAAATCGCACCTCCTAGCCAAGGTTCTGGTTCCATTAATTCGTAAACTCCAAAAGTTTTGCAACTGCTCCACTCATACTCTCTGGTGAGTTCCCGATTTCCAGTCATCTATTTGACTCCGACGATTTTCATATCGGCGTTCATTTCACTTGGTAGGTTCATTTTAAGCTCAATCTTTCATAACTCTTCTGAATCTGTTTACTGGCCATCTATTGCCTTCTATTTTCGTCTGTCTTTAAGTTTTGAATTGTTTGAATGTCTGGCACTGTTCTTGTCATATCCGTTTTCTGTTGCTAGCATCGTGTCTGGGTTACTTTCTTGTTCTTCACATACTTACTTAGTGCCTGTGCACTTGGCTTTACTCTTGAACTTTGTCGTCTTCTTGACTATTTTTCTCTTTTTTCATTCAATCCTCTGGCTTTTTCTCTTTCTAGCTCTTTTGCTTATATCCGTCATTGTTCCAAGCTTTCAAGCTTCTGCAACTGTCTTTGTTCCTCTCCTCCGGTGAAGCTTACGTCATTCTGTTATTGCCGTCAGACTTCGGCAATTCTCATTCCGGCTTCCCTCTTTCTAGTAAGCCACTGTTCCTCCTGGTTTTATTTCTTGTTGCTTTCCAAGAAGCTCTGCTTCATTGTTAATCACCATTGCTGTTTTATCTGTTGTTTCCAAATCATCTTCTTGAATACACACTGTTCACACATCTGTTGATTTCTGCCACTGTTCTTGGCTTGACACACCTGTGCAATCTTTTTGTCTTGATTTCCTGATAGCTTCATCACCATTCTTGATTACGAATTACATTCTTGTTTTTGTTTTCTGTGTCTTTTTCCATATTCTTGCTTTCAATCCTTGCCTTCAAACTCCGAGGTGCCAATCGCCGAGAAGAGCCTTGATCAAACTCTTCGGGAGATCGTTGCTGAGCTCGAGGCCGAGAAGGCTGCTGAGAAGTCTTCCCATCTGTCTTCTATATCCTGTCATTGATGCCGAGTACTTTTGTTTCCTTCTTTTACTCCTTGTACCTTGTACCTTGTACTTTGTCCGTCTTTGTATGCTTTTAATCCGGCCGACGTGCCATTTTTGTAGTCTGAATAATTTATTTTTCAATATTCAGGCCGAAGTGCCTTATTTCTTCTTTAAATGCATTTCTCTGATTTCTTCTTTGAATGTATGTCTTCTTTTTCCTGCTCTTGTATGATTCTATACTTAGAATAATTTGCATGTCTTCAAAGTACACCTTGACTGTGCAATCTCTTCGGGTAAAATACCTCTGTCACAACTTCTAATCTTGCTCATCTCGGCCTTGCCCTAACACTTGAAAATATTGTAACAAATATTTTCACAAGTGTTGCTTAGGACTTGTCACTTTCTCAATGTCTTCTATCAAGACTTCAGTTTTCCATATTTCAAGTTTTGACAACCTGGTAGTCTCGGCAAGTACGTAGATATTGCTTGAGCTTGACTTTAACTTGTAAATTTTTCTCAAAAAATTCAACAAGTGTTTAACCATCATCCTTTATCATAACCTCGGCTTAACTTCAGCTTGTAAATTTTTCTCAAAATTTCAACAAGTGTTAAACCATCTTCCTTTATTATAACCTCGGTTTTAACTATAACTTGTAAATTTTTCTCAAAATTTCAACAAGTGTTAAACCATCTTCCTTTATTATAACCTCGGTTTTAACTATAACTTGTAAATTCACACAGAATTTCAACAAGTGTTAAATATCACATCGGTTTAATTTCAACTTGTAAATTCACACAGAATTTCAACAAGTCTTAAATATCACATCGGTTTAACTTCAACTTGTAAATTCACACAGAATTTCAACAAGTGTTAAACATGACCTCGGTTTAATTTCAACTTGTAAATTCACACAGAATTTCAACAAGTGTTAAATATCATCTCGGTTTAACTTCAACTTGTAAATTCACACAGAATTTCAACAAGTGTTAAATATCACATCGGTTTAACTTCAACTTGTAAATTCACACAGAATTTCAACAAGTGTTAAATATCACATCGGTTTAACTTCAACTTGTAAATTCACACAGAATTTCAACAAGTGTTAAACATGACCTCGGTTTAACTTCAACTTGTAAATTCACACAGAATTTCAACAAGTGTTAAACATCATCTCGGTTTAACTTCAATTTGTAAATTCACACAGAATTTCAACAAGTGTTAAATATTACATCGATTTAACTTCAACTTGTAAATTCACACAGAATTTCAACAAGTGTTAAACATCATCTCGGTTTAATTAACTTGTAAATTGCTACAAATTTCAACAAGTGGTAAACATCATCTCGGTTTAACCAACTTGTAAATTGCTACAAATTTCAACAAGTGGTAAACATATTCTTCTTCTCTCTGCCCCCTGCATGGCTTCCACATACTCATTTACGAACCTTATAAAAGGTTTTCAACCTGGCTAACTGCAGTCCAACCTTGTGTGTTTTCTTTTTTATCTTCTGGGATCTGAGATTTGCTCACTGAGCTCTTCTCTTTTCGGACTTAAGTGCCGAGATCTTGTCTGCTAGAATCTTGGATCTGCTCACTCAGGTTGAGCTCTTCTCTTCTCGGACCTACTTATCTGGGCCGAGATCATGTTTTCTAGGATCCAGGATCTGGAATCCGGGATCTGCTCATTTAGGCTGAGCTCTCGTCTTCTCGGGCCTACTTGTCTAGGCTGAGATCATGTATTCTCAGATCCGGGATCCAGGATCTGGAATCCGGGATCTGCTCGCTCAGGATGAGTTCTTCTATACTTGAATGTTATCTCCATGGGAGCGCTCATGCCCCCTGTCTTTGCATCCCTTCTGGAAGGGTCTTCGTTCCTCTACAGGTATCTATCCTTCCATACCTGGAGGTCATCTTCATTGTAGTATCTGCTTTGATCTGTTGTCTTTGGTGCATCACCTTCCTGGCCGGCGTCTTTCACTCCGTGACTCTAGTCACGAGTTTCTGTGTTACGGTTGTCCCCTTCAACGTCGAGGTTGATAGGTCTTCCATTCCTAGCAGGAGCGTTGTCTCCAGTCTGATCCTTCTGTCCGTCATTGACCATCTATTCTTCTTTCTTTCATTGGCCATCTATTTTTCTTTCTTTTCCACAGACGGCGCCAAATTGTGTGAGTGATTTTCTAATCACATTGCCCGCTTAGTAATCAACTGGAGAGCACCGGCAGAATAGATGACTTTTAGCTAACCTGCAACAGAAAGAGAAGACTCCGGTGGTGGTTCGCCACCCGGGGGTACTCCGACGATCAAGTCAGTACTCAATATCTCTCAAAGATAATCAATAGTGCTAAACTCACTAGCTTGAGCATAAAAAGCATACCTTAGACCCATGGGGGTGCCTCTCTTTTATAGCCAACATAAACCTAGTCCCGATAGAAGCCTAACTTCTATGGACTCAGGATTACTACTAATCTTGGACTCCTAGTAAGATTAGGATAAACTCTCTAAGAGTCTTATCTTAATACAAACTGAAGTCTTCTCTCATTCTAGGACTCTTGTCCTTCATCTAGGTTGAGTTCCCTTTTCATTCTAGAACTCTTGTCCCTTATCCACTTATCTCGGATTCCGATATCTTCGGAGATAACCTCGGCCTTGCCGAGATCACCTCGACGTCACGACCAGGACACGTGGCACCTCGGCTGACACGTCGGCGTCACCTTGCCACATGTTGGTACTCAGAAAATATATCCCCACAAGTACTATAACAAAACTCATGTAACTAAAATGATTAAAATCAATATTAATATTAATAACGGTCAAATAAATTAAACAGAAATAATTAATTTTAGTTTTATTAAATTCCAACATTCCCCTACTTTTAATAAAAATAAAATTTTAATACTATCATAAAGTTTATATTATCCCCCCACGATTTTAAAACTATATATTCAAAACAAAATAAATATATATAAGGGCAATTACATACTGCGCAATAGGTATGGTAGCCTTCCGGGCTTGAACCACACTTAGTGTTGACAATTTTCCTTCGAAGGATCATATATCTTGAACTAGACCCTTTGAGCCAAGTTCAACTTGTTACACACATAGCACTAGTATTGGACATCAGTTAACGGGTTAGTACTCTTTGTGATGACTGGGTACGTAATTCGCCTCGTCCTCTTGAGTTATGTTGGATTTACTTTTGTTAGAGTGTCGGGTTTTAACGCGTGGTCCTGTCAACGGTTGGGTTCATTGTTTTGAAAACTTTTTCTCTAAAATTTTCATTTTTAATTATTGCTATCTTGAGTTTCACTTGTTTCGGATAGTGCAAGGTTGGACCCGGAATACCTTGGGCTGAACTGTAATATTTCCTGGCTGGAGGGCAGAGCCGCACATGTAGAGGCTTGGGCCGCACATGTAGGGGCTTGGGCCGCATGTGCGGGAGGTGAGGCTGCACGTGCGGAAAATAGGGGATTGTCGAGGGCTCTATTGCATTATATGCAGGTGCAATTGGAGGTGCGGGGTGAGAGTGCCGCATGTGCGAGGGTGAGTGTCGCACGTGCTGGAGGTACACTCTGCACGTGCGGGAATGGGTGCCGCACGTGCAGGACTCCGCTGAATCTGAAAATTCTGTCTTTTCTCTCTTCTTGGGCTAAGTGTATATCACTTTATCATCATATCTCTCTCTCTCTAAAAACACTTTTCTCTCCCTTCTCTCTACATTTCCTACACCAAATTAGATTAAAGCCTTGATTTCTTGAAATCCATTGGGATTTTGATCCTTGTTCCTTCACCAAAGTTGGATAACTTCTCGAGAGTTTCGTTGTGTGCGGTGAAGATTGGGTTTCTACACCGTTAAATTTGGGGCTTTCATCTCTTTTCTTCTCCAAAACTTGTGACAGAGATTTTTCTTAGAGTTACATATATATTTTTGCAAAATTTAGTTGATTTTCGAAACCCCCTTTGATAGTATTGAAACTTGATTTTTGGTTCAAGAATGTGAATGATTTTGAAAGTGGGTTTACCCCTTGTTTCTTTTGAAATAATCTTTTGAAGGTTTTGAACTGCATTGATTGAGGAAAGATGATTTTTGGAGAGATTCTTTCAAATGATTTGGGTGTGTGTAGTTGTGGTGAGAAAACTAGAAATTTGGGTTTGAAAAATGTTGAGAACCCATGGATGACATTGTTATTATATATATATATATTTTGGTGCCAAAATGAATGATTGATTGGAAAATTTCTTATATTTATATATAAAAGACGAATTTCATGAAATATGAGAATTGTTGATTTTGGAAGTTGTTGTTTAAAATGTTGATATAGTCTTGAAATGACTAAATTATTGGAAATGCACGAAGTGTGAAAATGTTGCTACTTATTGATGGATTTAAATGAATATGTTGTTATCTTGTGAAATGGCATTGAAAGGAGAAATGGGGATTTTGATTATTATGGAAATATTGTGTGGGATAATTGAAAATAGAGGAACGTTATGTGGTATTGTTATTGTTGCAATCGCATACTCGTTCAATTGGTTGTTACAAATTTTGAACTTAAATTTTGGAAACTTTTGCATTGAGAAAAAAAAGGTTTGTAAATAAATTTTCATGGAATTGTTTTGGGGTAAATACGTTGGTAAGTCCGGATAGGAGGTGTAGATGAAATTGATTAAGTTGGCCTGAGTGTACGGGGTGAAAGATCGAAAACACGCGCAGAGGAGGTACCACGTCCCTTCTGATTAGTTACTGGTAATGTGGGGTTTTGGTAGTGCTAATTATGCTTACTTACAGACACCAACCTAGGTATTACCTAAGTCGTATTTACTGTCCCTTGAGTTAAATTGATAAATCTTGAATTGTTGAAATTTCAAGATATTATTGAGCATGATGGTTTTCAAAAGATGAAGATATGATTTTCTTTCAAAAAGCATAGTATGGCATGTGCATTTCATTTCGTGAGGCTTGTATAAAATGTTTATACTTTGTTAAGAATTTTTTACTAGGATTTATACTCACCCTATGGAATTTTGTGCAGGAAAAGATGTGGTGGTTCTGCCTAACTAAGGGCGTGGAGGTGCGTGTTGAGAGCACAAGGCTCTCGTTTTGTTGTGAATGAATTTTTTGTAAGTCAAGGGCTATATTTGTATGGGTTCGAGTAACCCTTTTGTGTAATCGGGTTTAAGCCTTGGACTTTGTAGTCCCTTGAGGGTGTTATTTATTTTGACTTACATGCTATAGATTTATATACCGAAGTCATTGAATGTATATCCGCAAGTGAACTATTTTTTTTGTAAACACTTTATGATTAAATACTCCAATGTTGGAGAATTACTTCTATTATCATAAAGAGCGTTGGTTGATATACTTTAATGGTGTTATATTTTTGGGGCGTTACACTCTTAAAAGCCATGCACTAGATCTTGATTCTCATGGGGTTACTAGAGACTAGCCCAAGTCTCCAAGTCGCGGTCTCATGACAACTCCCACTTATGCTGTGTTTGGTTGGGGGATTTGAGGAGGAATTTGGAAAATGAAAGGGAAAAGGTGTGTGAAACTAGGTAAAATATAAGTATATTTTATTCACATTTCACCTAACTTTTCATTTTCCCTTTCCAAATCCCTCTTCAAATCCCCTAACCAAACACAGCGTTAGTAGAACCCTCCAAAGATATAGTGATGGAATGCACCTTACAAGAGATTGCTTGCCTTAGATTCATCCAGGGCAAAACCATTCCTAACTAATCACTTCTTCAGCACTATTGCCTTAGGGATGAGTAGAAGATCAACCTTGATATGGTGTCTCCAAAAATTGAGTGTTGGAATCAAGTCATGCTATATGGATTGTTTTTACCTATTGAACTTCTTTCATGGGATCTCTAATCACAAAAGATCGGTTACCTCCCTAGATGACTTCCTAACGGGCTTACACTCATCTCCCTCGACAAGTAACAGATTTAGCCTCAATGCTAGTCCAAAGGCAAAAATTCCTGTTCTGGTTTCTCAAGCTTAACTATTGATCAATGATGTATTTCTCCATCTCATGGAGTATATAATTATTCTTCATTATGCAATGCTGTCACAAAACACTCTCTCGGCATCGTACACATCTGTAAAATTTTTGAGCACACTCCAAAACAAGATTAGCATAATCCCAACTTCTCACATAATAAAATATTCACTGCGATAAAAAATCTCAAAATATTTTATTCTTTAACCTTTTATTTTTCGTAATTCATCTAAAATTTGATTTTCATTTTTCCTTTAAAGAAAGACCCACAACTTTAGAACAAATGAAGACAAATAATTATGAGATAAACTCAACTATTTTCTTTAGAAAATATCTTTAATATAGTCAGATAATTACAAAAAATTTAAACCAAAGATTAAGGTTTTTTATTAAACACAAACAGACCACAGAAAATAATATTAAGCCACAGGTAAGCCATTAATTTAAAAAATACCATATACTAAAAACCTCAAGGTACAAATTAAGGAGATGAATTTTAATTTGAAAAATAATGAGTTTTATTTTAATCTTTAAAATAAGTTTAACATTGCGATGTCCTGTGTCTTGGACTTGATCAGTATTGCATAGTAAGGTTGTTTGTTTCACTTTTGGTGCTTTGATTATCATATTGGGTTGTGGAGATTTCTTTTCTTCTCTTACTTAGCCTCTCTTAACATTTTCGAGTTAAAAATTTTAAGTTTTGGGCGTTGGAACTTGTTTTGGGATGCGAAATCAATTTCTGAGTTTTCTAGGCAATATCGCTCGTCAAATTTGGCAGCCGCTCAAGCAGATTTTGGTGAAAATTTTTGGTCTTCTCTGGAGCAAACCGCCCATGGAGTATCAAAATCCGCTCGTGTAGGATTTGAATCGTTCGTATGGATTTTGGCGCTTCTATCACGAATTTTAAGCCATTTTTCTCAAAACTAACGCCAAAAACGTGTTTGAAACACTTTTTCACTCATTTCTCTCTCTATATCCATCTTTTCTCTTGTTTCTCTCTACAAACACACCCAAATCCAAACTTCTCTCTAAGATTTAGCAAAAATCTTCAAGAAATTGAGAGGGCTTTTTACACCAAATCGAAAAGGGTGATGAGGGTTGCGTTTGCACCAATTGAATCGAGTTTTTATGAACATTGAGTTCTGGGGTTTTCATCTCCTTTCTTTTCCAAGCTTGAGGTAGGGACATTCTTAGAGTTATATATATGTTTTTGCAAGTTTATCCTTGTTTGGGGTATTTCTTACATGTTTGGACTATGGTTTGGGTTGATGAACCCTAGATTATTGTAAAAGTGAATTTTCTCTATTTTTTCCAAAACATTTTGAGAGTACGAGCTATGTTCTAAAGTGTGTGTGTGTTGTTTTGGAAAAATCTTTTCAAAATTGGAACAAAACCCAGTTTTTGGTGGAAACCCTAGAAATTTGGAGATTTTGAGAAAGATGTTGAGATATTGTGAAATTTATGCTTGATAAAATATTTTGTGAATAAATGATGGAGGAATCTCTGTAGTTGTATGAAATGAGGAATTTTATGAGAAAATGAGAATTGTTGATTTGGGAAGCTGGAGAAATAGCTTATTGTTGTTTGTTTTGGAAAGACCAATTTTTTTTTAAAAAAATGATGATTAATATGTGGAGAATGTATGAATGATGATATTGTTATATTATCTCTTGGAAAATGTATTATGATGTTATATTGATAAGAGATGTGGAAATTTGATCACAATGGGAGATTGTATGGTGGAATTGAAAATGAAACTATATTAATACGTTGTTGCATGTTGCATTGCCATGCCATTTAAATCTTTGTTATAATTGATTTTGAATCTTGCATTGGAAAATTATTACATTGAGAAAGGAATTGTTTTGTGAAACAAGAACATCTTAAGTTGTTTTTGGGGTAAATACGTTGGTAAGTCCGGATATGGTGTGTGGTTTGGTATTAGTTAAATTGGCCTGAGTGTCCATGGTGAAAGACTGAAAACATGTGTGGAGGAGGTACCACGCGTTTTCTGGTTAGCAATCGGTAAAGTGGTGCTTAATATGCCTACTTGCAAACACCAATCTAGGGATTACCTGAGTTGTATTTACCACCCCTTAAACTACTTTGAAGTTATTGAATTGTTGTGTTTCCAAATTGCATTGTGCACAAAAGTTTTCAAAAGATAGAGATATAGGTTTTTGAGCGTGGCATGACATATGCATTCATCTCAGGAGACCGTATAAAATGTATATACTTTGTTAAGATTTTCCTACTAAACTTTGTGCTCACTCTATGGGACTTTGTATAGGAAAAGATGTGGTGATTCCATCGAGTTAAAGGCGTGGAATGTATTTTGAGAGCAGACTCTTTTCTTTTGTTGTAATTATTTTTGACAAGTCAAGGGCTTTACATGTATGGGTTTGAAAATCATTTTTGTGTAATTGGGCATAAGCCTTGGAATTTGTAGCCTTTGAGGACATTGAATCGTACGTGACTTATTGTGCCATTCATATTCTAGGAATATTGAATGTATAATCGCATGTAGAATATTATTTGTAAATCTCTAGAGTTTAATGAATACAAATGTAAAAAATTTGATTATGATGTCAATGTTGAGACTTTATATTCCGTATACATTAAGCAATGGAAGCTATTAATTTGGAAACAAGATTATGTTGTTGGAGAATGATGAGTCTATTTGTGTTATTTTCTTCGGGGTGTCACAAACACATTTTATAAAACTATTACTTTTAATAAATATTGTTTTTGACCAGACTAAACCCAATAATATTTCATCATATACAAGCTAAACATAGATAATGAATTAACTTACTCTAAGCTCAAGTCATACATATTCATAAAAATAGCAATTTTATTATCCTTAAGCTCTCTGATTGCGGTGGGAATTCAACTGGTTCTTTCACCATACTCATTTTTTTTAACTGAAAAATATTAAACAAAATTTCTTTTTAGAACACAACGACTTTAGATCGTTAGAAAAATGTTATGCACTAATATAATTTAATTAATAAAATGATTAAGAAATTTATGATAAATAAAATATGAAAGTAAGTAGAATCATATAGAGTAAGAAAGAGTTGGTTGTTAGCGTCTGGGTTGTATCTTGGAGTCATTGCACTTTGATTATACCTTCATGTGGGGAGGAACAATGGCTTTAATTTGTTAGAAAAATGTTATGCACTAAATATAATTTAATTAATAAAATGCTTAAGAGATTTACGATAAATAAAATATGTGAGTAAGCAGAATCATATAAAGTAAGAAAGAGTTGGCATGCGAGATTGAGAGGCATGTAGTCACTACCCTAAAGTCGTTCCTCCCCATGTGAAAGTAAAACCGGAGTGCAACGGCTTCAAGATACAATCTAGCTCTCACAGCCTTCCTCATCCGATGTTCACATCCACCAGGAGGATATGAACCAGTTACGAACCATAATTGCCCAAACATATAAATATAAAATTTACAACAATATAGTGAACTCTCTATAGAAACTCTCATATTTGAAATCACATTTTCTTCTCTCAAATCATCTCTTCTTTTTCTCCCTTTCTTTACAAAAAACCCTCACCCTTTTTCATATTCCTACACAACTCAATAAGAATACATATATAAATGAAAGAATTAAAATTTTATTAATATGTGTATTAAACATGACATAAGTACTATAATGATATATAATAAAACTTATGTAACTGAAATGATTAAAATCAATATTAATGTTAATAATGGTCAAATAAATTAAACATAAATAACTAATTTTATTATTATTAGAATTCCAACATCTTTAAAGTTAAATACTTGGAATTAAACAATTTTATCAATAGTTTGATCCAGTAATTTTTTTAATGTTATTTCTAATTAAGGGCATTTTTTTTTTTATTCTATATAAGACATTAACAATAATTTACAATTCAGAATAAATTTTTTTTTACCCAAATATATCAATGTTTGACATTAATTATGTTGAAAGATAAATCAAACGGCAATATAAAGTACTCAAAATCTATTTCTTTTCATTATTTTTTTAACCCAAACAGAAACACTAAAGATTTCTTTTTTCCCGAGAAATACATCAATAATTCTGTTAATTTTTTTTTTTACCCAAATATATCTGTATACCTTCCTCAATTTTTATCACTTTTTATCATATAAATATAATATATTTTTAACATATAAATTTTAACCACTCTATTATGAATGTTGTTGTGCTTGTCTTTGTTTCACAGGGAATTGCACTTGCAGATGGAGACGCACATACCATTACAAATTGAGAGAGAAGAAGAAGAATGAAAAGTACGTCGGTTATGTGATGGATATCATGAACTCTGGATAACTTGATATCAAGAACTTTACTCAACAAACACAAACTCCTCAAAAAAAATTAAAAAGAAAAGAGTTTCAGTTAAAAGGAGATTGAAAGAGAACTTGAAGGAAAAAAAAAAAAAGAAAAAGAAACTCTACAGTACTCAAGTACTCAATCTGTGTTCTACATAAAAAATAAAAAATAAAAAATTGTACAAGATAAAGCAAACAATAATATAGAATAGTAAAACAAAAATTCAATGTAAAACAAAAATTCGATGTGTGATTCATGGCAAGTAAATTTTTCTACCAAAAAAAAAACAAAAAACAAAAAATAAATAATTCAATGTAAAACAAAAATTTGATGCGTGATTCATGGTAAGTAACTTTTTCTACAAGAAAAACAAAAAATAAATAATTGAAAAGATAGAGCAAGAAACTTGGATAGTCAAAATCTGTGATGTCAGTGATCTTGAAAGATTCCTACTCAAGCTCAAAGTGAGCAACTTTCAAAAGAGGAAGACCAAAATAAGAAGACAAAAGGAACAATGAAATTTGTCAATGGAGTAAACAAGTTTGAAAAGTGAAAGCTGCGACAAATTTCAAATTTTGTAAAGAAAAATGGTGCGGACCCCTCTATAGGGGTGACTCTTACGACCCTTCTAGCTTTTGATTGGCCAAATTTTTTTATTTTTATTTTTATTTATTTATTTATTTTTTTTCTCTCCTCCTCTAATCACCAACCCCACGTGTATGTGGGGGGCGGTGGGGGTTGGTGATTGAGGGGTCTCAATCACTTAAATGCTGTGATTGGAAGTTATTTTGTATTCCTATGATAGGAAGTTGCTTAGTAGGCACCAAACAGGGCAGCATGACTGTTTTTACTATTAGGTCTTTTTCATAACTGACAAAAATAATTAGGGTAATTAGTCTTAATAAATAAATTTAATTCTTATCAAATCTTATTGAAAATAAGTCTTAGAATAATTGTCGCTAAAAATAATTTTTTGTGACATTTTTTTACATATATTGCTAAAAATTTACAATTAGTAACTTTTTTCTGTGACGAATTTTTTAAACTGTCGCGGAAAGTTGAAAAATTAATAACTTTTTTTTGTGATGATTTTTTTAAGCTGTCTCTAAAACTTAGAATTAGTGACATTTTTTGCAATAAAATTTTTAAACTATCGTTAAAAATTAACAATTAGTGACGTTTTTTAATAGTGTATAATAAAAAATATCATTAATTATCGTAGGCCTTATTAGACAATAAATTTACTTAATAAGACATACATGTAAGTCCCAAATAATTAATATGTATATATATATGAAAATTATTTAATTTTTTAGGCTTATTTTAATGAAGAAAGTTATTGGACAAAAGTGACAACACCATCAAAGAGTTTCCCTTTATATAATAGAATAGATATATAACATAATTCTATTTTTTGTATAATATATAATATTTTTTTAATAATAAATATTATTTTTTAGTTTTAATTATTGAGTTTTAATATTGTTGTTTAATTTCTAGATATGCTGCGGATTAGGTAGGATCGGGATGGGGGCTACATTTGTGGGTTTAGGTGTTGGGGGTGGAGGAGAGTTTTATGAGGGTCAAGTCAGGGATGGAGATAAACTAAGGGTGGTTGCGGTTTAGTTTTAAACGATTTGCGGATTGTTTTGGTCCCACTGCATGTATGTGATTTAGGAAAAATTTAACCCGCAACTGCCCGTAGTGCGGGTTACGGTTTGTGCTGATAGGGTTCACGAATATGCGGGCAGTTGAGGGCAGTTTGCTTATTAGACTTTTTGAAAAAAATATTATTTTGGAGCCTTTTTTTTCCCATTTTGTAAATATTTATTTTGGGCCATTTTCCTCCTATTTTCTAAAATGTTGCAACATTAATAATTAATGAATTAAAACTTATAAAATTAAAAACACAACAAAATTAATTCTTAACACAAACAAATCATTCAAAATTTTAAACTTTTAAATCAAATCATAAACTAACATAAGCACATCTTTCAAAATTTTAAGCTAGATCATCAATCTCATCCGCTATCTACTACCCAACAATACACTTAAAGTAAAATCATTCAAAATACTAAACTTACCTAAAAGTAATTCTTCATTAACTTTTACATTCATCCAAAATGCAATAATAAAATAACAACGGTCCAAAGTTTAAAAAAAAAAAAAGTCTAAGTAGGGGCGAGTTCTTGCAGGTGCCGGTTAAACTCGCAACCCGCCCATAATCCGCAATTATGTCATATTTCAAACCGTATCCATCCGCATTGTATCTATGAAACCATCTATTTATATGTGAATCGGTTCGAGTTGAGCGGTTCGGATAAATCTATATCCAATCCTAGGATAAATAACGAAAATAAGAGTGAGCGTGGGTCCTAACCTATACCATATCCCTTGTCATAATAGCTATACCCAAAACTCATGTACTCTTACCTCTACACCAGTACTGTTGCTCGGGGGATTCTATTTGAATCCAAAATATGTCTCAGTATGTTTAATTTAAATTCATAAATTTTAATTCCTATTATATTCTAATATGAATTTACTAATAAGGACAACACATATTAAATCCAAAAATAAAATTTTTTTTTCTCATGGTACACGCTAATCAATTTTTCCTATTTGAATCCCCGTATCTTCTTCCCCAAAAAATCAAAATTATTTCTTCTTCTTCTTTTTCATCCTCCCTCCAAAACTCCAATTCACTCTACCAAAACTCACCATCATCATCAACATCATTGTTTTTTATTATTTTAAAATCTCAAACCCTAGAAGAAAGTTTGAACAAAATTAAATAATGGATGAAAGTAATAATCAAAATAGTTTTTTAAAGCAGCCCATAAAAAAGAGAGATAAGTTCTCATATAAAGGGGTTTCACAATTTTTATAGAGTACCATCAATTATTTTCTATATTATTTTTTTGACAAAAATTAAAAGGCCCAGTAGTTAGATTAACAATAACATATTATTGGAGTTTTTCTTATCTTATCATTTAAATAGTATATTATTTGAGAACTATTTTTTCTTGTTAGTGCCTATGCTTATGTGTTTATAAGTTTGGTTTTTATTTTTTCACGAGTATTCTTGTGGATAATTTATAATGTAAAAGCTTCTCCTTTTTTCTTTTTTTTTTGTATTGAAAAGTTGTATAATGATTATGTAAAAGTTTGATTTTTTTTCTATTTATAATGCTTATGTGCTTATAAGTTTGGTTTTTTTTTTTTTTTTTTTTTTTTTTTTTTTTTTTTTTTTTGAGAATTATTTTCTATATTGAATTTTTTTTTGAAATAATTTAGTTTTTTTTAGTTTGTTTATTATTTATTATTTTGGTATACCCTTGAGGGTAATTTGAGAAAAATAATAGGATGTAATGAGAGTACAATAAAATTTTAAATAATTAAACAGAATGTACTTAGAAATTGAGAATATTTAATAATTTTTTAAGTGTAAATAGAATCCCTTTGTTGCTCGAAGAATTTGTGAGTTATTATAACACAGACAAGCCCAAATGCGAGCCCATAAAATTTTTGAGCTTTAGATTTCATTTTAGACTTAGGGCTGGGCATTTTTTTTAAAGCGTGTTTATAATTATGGGCAAGCTTCAAATGAATGCTCAATCCTTGCCCGACCCACTAATGTATATGTACGTATATTTATATTTTTATATTATTTCATTTCATTTTTAGAGAGTAAAAATAAACCTACAAAATAGATTAATTACAAAGTTTGGCTTTCAGCATATATAAGCAATGACTTAAATGTTTAAAAATTTTAACATTATTTTATTTTTAAGTCGTGATATAAATATATTTAATGTTATTAGTTAATAAGATATATGTTTATGAAATAATGGATTTGTTCTTGGACATAGACCTAATCATCAGCCAGCCTAGGACTTAAGTAAATAAATGATAGTAATATTTTGCCTTTTTTTTTTTTTCCCCCAACGTTGAATTTCTTTCGACTTTTTTTAGTCTCTTGTCTAAAGAAACATAATATACAATTAAATTAGTTATTTTGTTTTTGTTTTTGTTTTTTGGGTGTGGCATGAATGCATGTCAAATTTAACTTCATTTAAAATTTTATTTGAGTAATTAAATTGTTGTTCATATATATAGATACTTTGATATCCATATTATTCGATATGAATTTTTTTAAAGCTTTGGTCAAGGATGGAACCATAAATTTTTTTCTTGGAGGACCAAACCAAATATATACCTATATAATATTAAGAATTACTTAACTGTTTAACATTCGTCTTTTCTTTTCGATTTTACCTTTTCATTGAATAATTTTTTAATACGCCATTGAATAATTTTTTTAATAGTGACCTATATGTTGAGTGAATGTTTTTTTTTCGTAATTACGCAAACATTCTTGGTCAATTATGCAACAGGTTTTTTTCGTAATTGCCCAAACATTATTTGTCAATTATGAAATATAAATCTTTTACTTTTTAAAAAATTACAAATACACCCATAAGGTTTGTTTAAAATATGAATTGGTCATATAATACTGGAAATTACAACTATCGCTTGTTATAAATTTTCATCTAACACAATAATACTCAGGGGAAAAAAAAAATTCTCCTATGCAATAATAAATTATCAAAATTGTTTATTGAAAAATATTTCTCATATCATTAAAAGTTGTTCATTGACTTAATGATTTATTTATTAATAAAATGGTTAACTGAAAATGTTTTTCATATCATTAAAAATTGTTAACTTACTTAATGATTTACTTATTAATAAAATTGGTCATTTGTTATGCGAGTATGATTTATGTATTAATACAATTAGTTATTTATTATATATATATATTTTCTTTTGCTTCTTTATTAGTTTAGTGAATTATCTTAATTGTTTTTCTTAGATGGGAGAATTTTTTTAGTATTTGTTTTATATTTATCTATTGAGAAAAGCTATACACCATAATTCTTTTTTATAAATTCGGAAGAAATGTTAAAAACTTATAAATTCACCCAAAATAATATGAGAATAGAATTGGAGTTTACATAATTGTGTGTATAACAAATAAAAAAATGAGATATCATATCACATAATTTTATTATATATTTAATGATTTATTCTATTCAATTTCATAAAACAATATTCTAATTTTTAAAGAGGGGAGCTTTTTTGATAAATCTTCTTTCTAAGAGTTTTATTCTATCCAACCCATATTTTTTTTAACTATTCCATTAGATCCCATTTGAGGTAAGAAGACTAAAAACACCCTTAATCTCTCATGCCCCCTATTAAATGTTGATATTTAATGTTGATTGTCATTATATTTTGATAGTTCCTATGCATCAGGATGTTGATTTTTATTATATTCATATTAGTTTAAAATAAATTTTTGTTGTTGTGTTGTCAATTACATGATGTGAATATTCACATTATGCAATTGAAATAAATATTCACATCATTATATTCAACACTAATTTGAAATGAATTTTTTGTCATTGTGTTGTCAATTACATGATGTGAATATTCATAGTAAAACATATGAATGTGAACGTTCACATCACTACATTAGATGAGAGAGAATGTTCACATCATTACATGTTGTGAATAAGAATGTGTTGTCGATTAAAAATATAATGAACATTATTTTTAATGTGTTGTCAATTAAAAATAAGAAGGTTTACATGTTGTGAACGTTCACATCACTACATTAGATGAGAGAGAATTTTTCGGAAAAGTGTTATTGAACGTTCACTTCGGATGAGAGAGAATGGTTCACACTATTTTTAATGTGTTGTCAATTAAAAATATATTCACATCAGATGAGAGAGAATGCTCACATTATTTTTAATGTATTGTCAATTACAAATATATTCACATTATATAATAATATAAAATAATAACATTAATGTTATTTAATTTGTGTATGAAATTTTCTATGCCTTGATCATTTTCCTTCTCTCCCCCCTAACATTAAATATCAATATTAAGGGCATAAGAGTCTAAGAAAATAGTGTAAATAAAGAAAAAAAAAAAAAGACTTCATAGAATAAAAGTATAAATACATGAGACTAAATGGTTAAAAAATTCCTTCATGAATTTCTTGGATTAGAACACTTCTAAATAATCAATAAAAATCCCTTTTAAAAAATTATCAAAATATAAAATTTAAATATACTGTAATAATAATCCGTATCTTACACGAGTCTTCTTAAACTAGTATATATATATATATTACTTGTTGATAGTTACCATAATATTTTTAGTTTGACTTAAAAAAAAGAAGAAGAAAAAAAAAGTATGGTTGGATCCTTGACCATACCACAATAACATCCACTAATAATAGAGAACACTAGAGTTGGAATTCTAATGTCAACTTTAGTGATGTGACAATACATAAATATATATATACAAAATACAAAATCACAAATCAAAATATCAAAACATAAGATAAAACACACCTCTAAAACTCCTCATTTAGAGGTCTAAAACATTTTTGCAATAACATTATAGCATTCAAAACTATTATTTCACCAATGGTATTCTTGAGAAACCAAAGTCATGACTCATGAGTCACGGCAATCATTTTTATTTTTAATTTTTGGTGGGGGAAGAATGATACAATAAGAAGATTTCGAAACTCAAATTTTAACTGACTCTCAAATAATTAGAATTTTTCTACTGCACGAATTACTCTAGCTCAGTGCTAACTGCATTTCAATTGATAACAAACACTTGAACAAACCACAAGATTGGGGTTGTTTGGCAAGTTAGGATATTGGACTTTTTTAAAATAACAAAATAAGTTAAAATAGTCAATAAAATAAAATGTCATCAACTCATAATTATTTTATTTTTTCTCTCACAAATATCACATTCAATTATAAAAAATAAAAAATAAATCTAAATTTCTTTCTAAACACAACTATTCAAACTTACTAAAATAGTTAAAAATTAAAATAACTTACTAATTAAAATAGCTAAGTTCCCTAGGCCAATGTCCACCTCCTCACCACACATTCCAAGGGAGCCCCACCACCATCGACACCATTGATGATAATAGTTGTGTGTGAGAACACAATTCACATGCTATACACACATTTATAACACATTAAACATGATGTTTGTGAACATGATGTAGTACAAGTACTAGTACTAGTTGTGTGATTGCAAAGTTGAAGAAGGTCTCATGGCTCAATGAGAGTATAGTAGTGAGGCCGTTATATTTGCGTTCACATCAACCAAATCCCCTATCAAAAATAAGAAGAAAATAAAAACCGCAAACAAGTTGAGACGTGGAAGCTACTATTCCTCACCTCTCTCTCACACACGCATTTTTTTGTGTGAAAACGACCCAAAACCTCCTTATGATTTAATGTTGTTTTCTTCACTTTTATTCCCTTCTATGAAAGACTACAAGGTGTGATGATGATGATGATTATATATATATATGTTGCTTGTTCAATTTTATCAGTTCTTTTAATTGGATTCACACCATAAACCTCATAAATATATAGGACACATCATGTTTTTATGGATGAGTAATGTTATATGTGTACGAATTTTTTAAAAATTGAGTTTTTTGATTTTCGTATTTTTTTTTTGTTTTTAGTGAATATTTTTAAAATTTTAAATATATTTTTTTTTTACTTTTTTAGATGCACCTTACTTAGATGTATCTAAAAAGTAAAAAAATTGTGAAAAAATATTTTAAAAAATTAATAAATACATAAAAATATTTAAAAAATATATTGAATTCTCATTTTTTTTTTTTTATATTTTTGGTATGTAGTGAATTTTTAAAAAGTTTTTTTCACAAATTTTTTACTTTTTAAGTACATATATGTTAGGTATGTCTAAAAAGTAAAAAAAAAAAAATTTTGCTTAAAATATTAAAAAATTCAATAAAAAAAAACGAAAAATAAGAAAGCAGAATTTTTTGAAAAGTGTTTTTAAAAAAATGGAACCAAGCATATATGAGACCCACATTAATAAATGTACATGAAATTTATTCACTTGTATTTTGAAGTAATAAAATAACGTAATAAAAAATTTAAATAGGTGTCACATACACTCTATACATATGAAATTTATTGTGTAAATTTTAAATATATATATATATGTAAATTAATTTAGTGATGATATGCTTGTTTTTAACCGCTTTTGTTTCTCATGTTTTTGAAAATATAGAATAAAAAATTCTAAAAGAAAAAATTCATCATTTTTATTTTTGTACGAAGGTCAAAACGTTCCTTTATTTGCAATAGAGACATTTCTTTACCCTAAATCAAATATATGTATATATATATAATAGAAAATAAATATTTAATAGTGTTTTCCAAAAAGTAAAATGCAGATATAATAGGAAAACACATACTACCTGCCCAAATGTGTCTATTTAAAGTAGTAAATTATTTTATTTTTTGAACGGAAGGAATGTATTATTGACAAAGCCATTTTGATTGCATTTTGTGTAAGTGTGATTAACATGTGAAAAATCTAGAAACCCCCTACATGTTCATTTGTGATTATGTATTAATTTTAAACAGTATATAACAATCCCAATCAAACAATCAAGACAAATCGACACAACAATTTTACGTGGAAAAACTAAAATTGGACACCTCCAATTGTGATAAAAAAAAATCACGGGCAAAAGCCACAAAACAATCCACTAAAAAAACATAAAGGAATTACACAGGTATACTCTCAATTACCTAACGAATCCACGCTCAAATTGAACCAACCCCTCTGTGCCTCTTCCAACCTCGTCTTCACCTCGGAATTGTCTTGACGATGATCCACTCCGGAATCCACCAAAACTTCAGGCTCGAATTCTTCAGAATCCACCGAAGAACAACTCTCTCTTTGTGTAGAACAAACAAATAATCCTTTGATGTGTACTTTTTAAACCATGAGTTGAATACTCAATCAAAACATTAAAGAAAATTAGCAAAATATCCCCAGATATAAACCCTAGAACCCAAGAAGAAGATCTGGAGAAGTAACTAAAGTTTTGGGAGAAAACTAACTACTTATAGAAATCCAAAGTAATCCTAATTTTGGAAGAAAACCAATTCCTTATTGAAATCTGGATTTTGAAGCTGGCTCGAGCGAAGCTTCTCTCGCTCGAGCGAGAACCTTAACTCGCGTGATTTCTACTAGTGCCTTCGCTCGAGCCACGAACCCTTCACTTGAGCGAACAATGAGCTCTTTCAGGTTTTTGTATTGACGCAATCCTTCGCTCGAACGAGGACTTCTTCGCTCGAGTGAGCAAGGACGGACAGCTAACTTTGAATGCAATTTTGCATTTTGCTTCGGGCGTGAGCTGAACGGGCAGCTCGACCCCCGTCATAATCAGCGAAGTGGCAATCTTGAAAGCATTAACATCACAAACTTCTCTGCAAGGCTTGATTCGGGTTGGATTCGCATCTAATAAACTCATAGCCTCACTAAAATAAAAGTGTGAAAACAAATACAACTGAAAGGAGTTTTGTCAAACGGGATTGCCAAGAATAAAAACCTAACAATCTCCCCCTTTGGCAATGCCGTGACAAAACACACCTAACAAATAAAATCCTAAACGCCCCAACCCATTACAGCCAACAAAAACAAACTTCTTTCTGACGGTCAAGATCTGCAAAACAACTATTAATGCCACAATCTCCAAAACAACTATTAGTCCCACAAGAGTAAAAAAAAACAATAAACATATGACTAGATTATCTTGAAGCATGAGATAAAAAAATGAATAGATGGAAATTGGAGATTTTAAGAACATATAGCATGAAAACATGAAAACTAAGACACATGCACCCGACACATGAATGGATTGAAATCACATTACGACACATGTGCATGAAAACATGAACAACAATTTTAACAATCTCCCTCTTTTTGTCATGAATTGACAAAGGAAGCTCAATCAACTAAAACAAGATTAAAAACCACACAAGCAATGATATGATGCTGTAAATATCAAGAGCATGCAAGAAGGAAATAATAAGCAAACAATGCATAGTAACATGCAAAACAACTAAAGCCAATCTCCCTTACCAAACAAATCAAAGTGATCATGCTAACAAGCTCTTCCAAAGATAAACCAAACTCCCCTCACGAAAAACAACCACAAACATTGAAAACAATGAACAAGAAGAAAACGACAAAAATAATATGGTGGAGCAAGTAAGGAATTTCAGATTAGTACCTTAAAACACACATGACTATCCAAGAAGCACAATTACTTGAAAACACAATGTGCACAGCCTCTAGAAGATTCCTCATAAAAGAAAGTGATGCATTATGTGAAATGCATAGATCCCATGAGAAAAGTGTGTGTGTGACTCTTGGAGTTCGACAAACACAAGATTCAAATCCTAGTAGTGATATGAAAGCTAGACCTCCGACTAAAGATCTAAGCACAACATAGGAAAGTCAAACTACTAGGAATCAAGAGGTATTTGTTGAGTAAAGGCGGAGGCTCCCCCTCAATCAATGAATCCTTATTTTTTTCCTCCTTTTTTTTTTATCACATCTTTTTCTTTTCTTTCTTTTGCACATCCTTTTTTTTTTTTTTTTTTTTTCTTTCTTTTGCACATTTTTTCTTTCTTTTGCACACTCATTGGCGGCTGACACGCTCAAGAGTATGGAAACTGAACCAGAGAAGCATGGATATAATAAGGATGGCCTGGTTGGTGACTCTGAGGTAACATTTTCCTCATGGCTGGACTACAAAGAATAAAGGGGGAAAGCCATGGAGATACAAAAAGATAAAATGTGATTAAGAGACTCAACATCACCCAAGATATGCTAGGATCGGTCAATTCCTGTAGAAAAACAAAAGATACCATGCCAGAAGTCCATAGAAAAAAAAATCACTAAGGTGGAAGACTCCAATATTTGCTAATCCAAAGGTATGTACAGAATGAGACATATTAATCAAAGAACACACATTCCGAAATGAGTAATGACCACAGAAAGCACACACATATTAACATGTAATGTATATTCTCATCAATTCCAATATGCACCAAGGACCACTCAAAAATTTCAAGCTTGCAAAATCATACTAAGAAATTCTTTTTGAATTTTTTTTCATTTTTTTTTCTTAACTAAAGCAAAACAAAAAATAAACATGCACACATTTTTTTTTTAAAAACAAAACATGTCAGAAAACGAATAAGCACACATAAACCCAAAAATTAAAACAGATAAATAAATTAACACAAGTCAAGTTTTCTCACCCAAACTGCTTTAGTATAAACAAAGTTGTGAGCATTGCGGTTTTTGTCAAATTTTAGAAGAGAAAATATTAGGGTATGAGTGGTTAATCACACCCTTTTATATTAAATCATAAACATAAGTTAGGGCCTAAATAAAGGCCCATTACAACAAATAAAGACTGAATGAGAATAAAATAGAAAAACTCCTAACACATTCTAACACTCCCCCTCAAGTTGGTGCGAAGATATCTCTCATGCCCAACTTGTCGAGAATGTCACGGAACGGTTTAATCCCTAATCCTTTGGTAAGAACATCAGCCAATTGATCCCTAGACCGCGCGAAAGGCATACATATAGCGCCACTAGTAAGCTTTTCCTTGATAAAATGCCGATCAATCTCACATGCTTGGTCCGATCATGCTGAACCGGATTGTGGGCTATATTAATGGCGGCCTTATTGTCACAGTATAGCCTCATAGAATCTGTCTGATGAATCCCCAAATCTCGCAATAATAATCGAATCCATAAAAGCTCACACACACCTTGAGCCATAGCTCTGAATTCGGCCGCTGCACTAGACCACGCAACAACATTTTGTTTCTTGCTTCTCCAAGTAACTAGATTTCCGCCAACAAAGGTACAATAGCCAGAGGTGGATCTTCTATCAGTTACTGAGCCAGCCCAATCAGCATCTGTATATGCCTCCACACTGAGATGACTATGCTTTAAGAAATAAAGACCCTTACCGGAGAAGATTTCAAGTATCTCAGAATCTGCATAACCGCCTCTAAGTGAGTTGCACGTGGAGCATGCATAAACTGACTAACCATACTCACTGCAATAGCAATATCAGGTCGCGAATGGGATAAGTAAATAAGCTTACCCACCAGTCTCTGGTATCTCCCCCTGTCTACAGGCTCGCCTCCTTTATCCTCACTAAGCTTTAGTCCGGGTTCTAGTGGTGTATCACATGCTTTACTTCCAAGCATTCCAGTTTCTTTTAACAAATCAAGCACATACTTTCGTTGACATATGAAGATACCATCTTTGGACCGAGCAACCTCAATGCCTAGAAAGTACTTCAGTTTGCCTAAGTCTTTGATCTCAAACTCATTAGCCAAATACTCCTTTAGCTGAGGAACCTTTTCAACATCATCCCCTGTGAGTACAATATCATCCACATAGACAATGAGGGCCGTCGTTTTACCATGTGAGGAGTGTTTCACAAACAAAGTATGATCAGCTTGACTTTGTTTGAAACCATATCTCAGCATGGCCTGAGTAAACCTCTCAAACCAAGCCCTAGGAGACTGCTTAAGGCCATAAAGTGACTTGCGTAACCGGCACACCTTTCTTGAGGTTTTAACATCCTCAAAGCCAGGGGGAATGTCCATGTACACTTCTTCTGCCAGATCTCCATGGAGGAAAGCATTTTTTACATCAAATTGATGGAGAGGCCAGTCAAGATTAGGGGCAAGAGAGAGAAGGACTCTGACAGAATTCATCTTAGCAACTGGTGCAAAAGTCTCCTGGTAATCTACTCCATAAGTCAGAGTAAAACCCTTGGCCACCAATCTAGCCTTGTAACGTTCAATTAAACCATCGACTTTGTGCTTTACAGTGTACACCCACTTACATCCAACAGGTCGTTTGCCCTTAGGTAACGTAGCCAATTCCCAAGTGCCATTTTTAGCAAGCGCTCTCATCTCCTCCATCATGGCATGCTTCCACTCAGGAGTAGAAAGAGCATCCTGAAAATTAGAAGGAAGACTCACAGAAGAAACTTTAGACAAAAAAACTTTATAGGAAGAAGACAGATTAGTGTAGGAGACAAAATGAGAAATAGAATGTTGAGTACACGACCTAACCCCTTTCCTTTTAGCAATGGGAACATCTAGATCAGAAATAATTGAGTTACCTGGAGGTTCACCAGAAGGAGAGGATTCTGGACACTCATCAGAAGAAGACGATAGCAGTGGAGAATCTGAATTGGTCTCTTGTACCCAAGTAACTTGCTGTCTACCCTTGTCCTTGACATACACTTTGACGTCTTTCATTGCAGGTGGCAAGTCAACATTCTCAATAGTTGAATCATCAGTAATAATAGTCTCAAGAGTCGTAATAACTGACGGTGATGGTAGTGATACAGGAGTCTCTTCACACCAAGGCTCCCCCTGAAGAGATGACGGGGACACCGGGGAGGAGAGAAAATAAGACTGAGATTCAAAGAAAGACACATCCATAGAGACAAACCATTTGCGAGAAGGGGGATGATAACACTTGTAGCCCTTTTGAGTGGCGGAGTAACCCAAGAAGACACACCTAAGAGACCGAGGATCTAACTTACTACGGGTAGGAGAATGATTATGAACAAAGCAGACACACCCAAAGGTTTTGGGAGGAATGGAGAAGGCAGCAGAAGCTTGGAAGCCGAACAAAACCTGAAGAGGAGTTTGTTTATGAAAAACCTGGGTAGGAAGTCAATTGATGAGGAATGCAGCAGTGAGAATCGCTTCCCCCCAATAGGATTGAGGAACGCGCATTTCAAAGGATAAACAACGTGCAATATCAAGAAGATGCCGGTTTTTACGCTTGGCAACACCATTCTGTTGAGGAGTATTGGTACAAGAAGTTTGATGAATAATACCATGAGCGACAAAATAGCTGGCAAGTCCAGAATCAATGTATTCTCCTCCATTATCAGAACGCAGAATTTTGACAACTGCCCCAAATTGAGTGCAAAGCATTTTATGAAAATTTTGAAACACAGAAAACACCTCACATTTGTCCTTCATAAGATACACCCAGGTGGTCCTAGAACAATCATCAATAAAGGTGACAAACCATCGTTGACCCTTTAAAGACACAAAACGAGAGGGACCCCATACATCAGAATGAATCAAAGAAAAAGAAACTAAACTTTTATTAATAGAAGGAGCAAAAGAAGCTCTGTGTTGTTTGCCAAGTTGACACGACTCACAATGAAACTCGGAAACATTATTGTTCAAAAAAACAGAGGGAAAAAGATGCTTAAGTAACAAAAAAGATGGATGCCCAAGATGGCGGTGCCACAGCCAGATGTCTTCCTTGGTAGATGGAAACTGAATGGATGAGTGAGCCAGCTTGTCTGCTTGATCCAAGATATAGAGACCATTCTCGTATCTACCACTGCCAATCATCTTCCTCGTGATAAGGTCCTGAAACAGACAATGGTCAGGGAAAAAGGTCACACTACAATTTAAGTCCCGAGTAATACGACTCAAAGACAAAAGATTAACACTAAAATTGGGAACATGTAGGATAGAAGATAAAGGGACAGAAGCAGTGGCATGAATTAAACCTTTCCCAGACACAGAAGAAATGGTACCATTAGCAATTCGAACTTTATCCTACCCTGAAGAAGGGGTATACGCAAAGAACAAATCAGAAGAACCAGACATGTGGTCGGAAGCACCAGAATCGATAATCCAAGGTAACGTTTGATGAGAGAGGAAAGCACTTGTAGAAGAAGTTAAGTTACCTGACTGGGCAATATTACCTAAAGATGAACTAGAGGCCCGACGATCTAGCAAGTGGCGAAGAGTAACCTCTAACTCAGAAGTAGAAAACCTCGAGATATCAGCAGATGAATCAACTGGAGCTGTAGCTTGTGGCTCAACTGTATCAGAATGATGGGCTCGGGCATTGGGCCCACGGCCTCGAGCCTGTCTGAAGCGACCCCCTCGAGAACTAGAACGGTCTCCACGACCTCCAGAGGGTTGCCCATGCAACTTCCAACAAGTCTCACGGGTGTGGCGAGGGCGACGACAAAAATCACAGAAGAGAGTATCCTTCTCAAAAGGAGGGCGAGAACCACGATCCCCATCTCGAGAGGGGGCAGAAACTAGGGCAGATCGATCAGAAGAGACAGTTAGAAGCATAGCAGAACAACGACTCTCCTCATTCTGCACATAAGCAAACGCTTCTTGGAGAGAAGGAAGAGCGTCCATACCAAGCACACGACTCCGAACAGGATCAAACTCCACATTCAAACCTTCCAAAAACTTGAAGACCCGCACTTGTTCAACAAATTTCCGGTAACCAGCAGAATCTGTGGGACAGACAGGCTTGTAGTCCTGAAGATGATCAAGTCGCTTCCACCCATTGCTAAGGAAAGTAAAATACTGGAGAATAGTCATCTCACCCTGAACAGACCGGTCAATAGAGCGTCGTAACTCAAAAGTCTGTGAGAAATTACCTTTGCGGGAATACGTAGTGGCCACAGCCTCCCAAATATCCTGTGCTGTGTCCATAGACAAGTATCCCTCACCGATCTCCGGAACCATAGAGTGTATCAACCAACCCATGATAAGAGAATTGGTAATCTCCCACTGATCATAACCTGTATCGGTGATATTGGGAGCCTGAACACGCCCATCAACATATCCCATCTTCCCTTTGCTCTTCAAAAATATAGTCAAACTCTGCAACCACGCTAGATAGTTCTGACCATTAAAGAAAGAGGTGGTGATTTTCTGGCCAGGGTGGAGAGAATCAGTCATCGAAGTAGTCAAAACAGGACTCGCGCCCTGTGTAGCAGGCTGCGAAGTAGTAGACTCACTAGTCAATTCGGCCATAATGACGTCGCGATGGAACCCTCACAAACACATCCAGAGTGAATCACAAACCCGAAAGATGGGAAAATATAATAATGAATTTAAAATAAATTTAATAGAACATTTTTTTTTTTTTTTGCTTTTTCTGTTTTTTCCTTCTTTTTTTTTTTTTTAGAATTTATTTATTTATTTATTAGAAGACAGAAAGACTATACAGACTCAGATAGGCATACGTATGACGAAGACACAGAGAAAGATGAAGACGGAGTTACATGTAGCGACGGAGAGAGAAGTCGACGAGGACAGAGAGATGCGCCTGTGTCTTCGACTGGAGTCGCGACTCCGACTGGGGCTGTCGGAACCCTAGAGGCCTTCGACGGGGACTGTCGGAGCCCTAGGTTGTGCCTTCGACTGGAGTCGTGACTCCGACTGAGGCTGTTGGAACCCTAGATGCTGTCGACTGGGGCTGTCGGAACCCTAGGTGGCTTCGCCGGAGGCTTGCAGGTTGGGGTGGTGGTACTGTGACGGTTTGTTTTTTTTTTTTTTTCTTTTCTTCTTCTAGTTTTGCTCTGATACCATGTCAAATTTTAGAAGAGAAAAGATTAGGGTATGAGTGGTTAATCACACCCTTTTATATTAAATCATAAACATAAGTTAGGGCCTAAATAAAGGCCTATTACAGCAAATAAAGACTGAATGAGAATAAAATAGAAAAAATCCTAACACATTCTAACAGTTTTTGGGTGGTGTCTTGACGTTGTGATTCCCTTTGCTTTCAATGGGAACCCGTCTCGACTTGGTTTCCAACTTCCTATTTCTAGGTCTAGGCAAATACAAACTCGCTCCATGTTTGGTCTCAAACTGATCAAAATAACGAGGTCTAATATGACCTTTAACCTCATTACTACCAATGAAGTGTCTCCTACCCCACGAGATGTTGGAATTTCTTCTATCTCTATGAGACACTCTCCCATGCAACTTATAACAATAAGGGCGAATATGACCATGCATACCACAATGATGACAAATAAAAACAGAGTGTACCTTCTTTTCTTTGGCCTTACTAACTCTAGGAAGTTTGAGTAGTCTATCCTCATGTTGAATATTTTGTTCTCTCTCTCCTTGAGTTCTTGTATCATGAGATGTGGAAGCACTCTGTTTTTGCTCTTTCTTACCACCAAAGCCAATGCCACTCTTGTCAGAACAAATTCGTTGAGACCCAATGATATTGTCCAAAGTCTTTGATCCTCTGTTCTAAAGACCAATGGTAGCCATAGCGCACTTGAGTTCTTCCTCTTTCTTGATCATTAGTTCTTCCCAAAGCAACTTGATACATCTCGAGAGTTTCAATCTTTTCTTCATATGTTGCATAGATTTGTTGTAGCTCATTCCTCTCTGTCTCACAAGTCAAGAGTTTTGCACAAAGAGGCTTGTCGTCATTAGAAATCTTAAGGGCATCATTCCTAGCCTCGGAAATCTCTTTTTTTAATTTGACATTCTCGCTTTCACATGCTTTGAGTTTCATAGTGAGTTTGTCATTCAATTTGGATAAGTTAAGAGATTCCTTATACAACTTTTGATATGCTTGCTGAAGTTCTTCATCTTCACTCCCCGAGGATTCATCTTCACTCCCCGAGGATTCATCATCAGTGGCATTTTCAATCGGGCTCTTCGGATACTCTATTCGTCCTTCAGTTTCGGAAGCCGCCATGAAAGCAAGGAATTGTTTATGTCCCTCTTCGCCTTGATCTTCGTTGTTACTTTCAGCTTCATCAGATTCTGATTCATCATCCCAAGTGATGGCGAGGGCTTTCTTCTTCTTTAAACGGGTAGGGCATTCTGAAGTAAAGTGGCCAAATCCTTGGCATTCATAGCGTTGGACTCTTTCAGAGTTCCCTTGTATCTTTCCTTTCTCCTTCTTGGCTATAGAATTAATTTTGAGTTTATCTTTGCCTTTAGATTTATGAGTATGAGTAGATTCCAAAAGATTAGGATTCTTTTTCAAAAAAGATTTTTTAAATTGTTTAACAAAAGCAACCGTAATCTTGGAATCTATCTCACAATCCTCATCAGAATCCTCTCCAACTCTATGAGCACTACTAAAAGCAATAGCATCTTTTTGTTTCTTTTTGAAATTCCTATGTGCCTCATAAGTTTGGAGATTTCCAACCAAGTGATCCAGCTTGAGGTTGTTAACATCTTGAGCCTCCTCAATAGCCGTAACTTTTGGTTGGAATCGATCGGGCAAGGATCTCAAAATTTTTCCCACAACTTTGGATTCTGGTATTTTTTCACCTAAATTGAAGCTGGAATTTACAATGTCACTCAACTTCGCATAAAATTCATCAAAGCTCTCACTATCTTTCATTGAAAGGTTTTCGAAACTAGACGTGAGCCTTTGAAGTTTTGAACGTTTAACAGAAGGAGTGCCCTCCTGAATAGTTTGTAAGATATCCCAAGTCTCTTTTGCGACTTCACAACTGCAAATACGACTAAACTCTTTAGGTGTGACAGCGCAAAAAAGAGAATTGATAGCTTTACTATTCCAGCTACTATTTTGGTAATCAATTGTGTCCCACTTATCAATTGGTTTGGGGAAAGTTACTCCATCAACGGTAATCGTTGGTTTAGTCCACCCATACATGATAGATTGCCAAACTTTTCATCAATAGATTTTAAAAACGATCTCATCCGAACTTTCCAAAAAAAATAATTGGATCCGTCAAGTAGGGGTGGTCGAACCATAGAATTTCCCTCATGAATTGTATCCATTATCACAAATCAAACAAGATTTCGCTCTAATAAATTTGTAAAACAAGAAAAATAAAGCGACCCACTCTGATACCAATTGAAAAATCTAGAAATCCCCTAGATGTTGATTTGTGATTATGTATCAATTTTAAGCAGTATATAACAACCCCAATCAAACAATCAAGACAAATCGACACAACAATTTTACGTGGAAAAATCACAATTGGACACCTCCAATTGTGATAAAAAATCACGAGCAAAAGCCACAAAACAATCCACTAAAAAGACATAAAGGAATTACACAGGTTATACTCTCAATTACCTAGCGAATCCACGCCCGAATTGAACCAACCCCTATGTCCCGTCTTCACCTCGGAATTGTCTTGACGATGAGCCACTCCAGAATCCACCAAAGCTTCAGGCTCGAATTCTTCAGAATCCACCGAAGAACAACTCTCTCTTTTGTGTAGAACAAACAAATAATCCTTTGATGTGTAGTCTTTAAACCATGAGTTGAATACTCAATCAAACATCAAAGAAAACTAGCAAAATATCCCCAGATATATACCTTAGAACCAAAGAAGAAGATCTGGAGAAGTACCTAAAGTTTTGGGAGAAAACCAACTATTTATAGAAATCCAAAGTAATCCTAATTTTGGAAGAAAACTAATTTCTTATTGAAATCCGGATTTTGAAGCTCGCTCGAAGCTTCTCTCGCTCGAGCGAGAACCTTAACTCGTGTGATTTCCACTAGTGCCTTCGCTCGAGCGAACAATGAGCTCTTTCGGGTTTTTGTATAGACGCAATCCTTCGCTCGAGCGAGGACTTCGCTCGAGCGAGCAAGGGCGGACAGCCAACTTTGAATGCAATTTTGCATTTTGTTTCGGGCACGAGTTGACCGGGCAGCTCGACCCCCGTCATAATCAGCGAAGTGGCAATCTTGAAAGCATTAACATCACAAACTTCTCTGCAAGGCTCGATTCGGGTTGGATTCGCATATAATAAACTCATAACCTCACTAAAATAAAAGTGCAAAAACAAATACAACTGAAAGGAGTTTTGTCAAACGGGATTGCCAAAAATAAAAACCCAACAACATGAAATACAAATATGATATGATTTGATATCATAAATATTAAATGGATCATGTCAATGTCTGTTACACAAGTATAACCCAAAATTTACACAAATAATTTATTTAATGAAGAATAAGTTATATATTTTAATATTATTTTCATTTTGAATCTCTTATATAATTTCATTCAACTAATAATGATTATGTAAAATAAGATTATGGACTAATATATATATATGTATATATTGTTTTTCATTCTAAATAATGATTTTTTTTTAATCACTTTTTGAGGTCATTAATAAAAATATGTAATAATAGGATAGAATTTTTCTAAACTGAAAGATGGAAACGTGTTAAAATGAAATATTTTGTATGAATAATTTCATCTTGTTGATATTATTTTCTTGATATTTAAATTGTGTGAGAAAATCATAATTTTGTCATACACTTTGTATGTTTAATTGTGGGTGGAATTTTTTAATATGACATGAACTGGACACTGATTGATAATAATTCATCATGTTAACACGAAATAAATAAGTTAAGTCAATATTAAGATAAGTCAATATTAAGATAATTTTGATATAAATTCGACATAACACGACACAAATACAATGAAGGCGGTAGAAGGCGACCACTGCTTTTACGCCTGTTAATTGAATGTGACATTAGTGTTTGAAAACAACTTGGACCAAACCCAAGTTTGTGTCTAAAATAAATTTGATAAACCAATTATTGGACAATCAGTTGCCTTAAATGTATTGCATTAACTTAATTAACTTATTATGACAATTGAAGTCATTTTTCTTCTAATTTGTTTTCCTTTTTGCCTGCGTGTTGGGTTACTAAATTAAATGTTTGATTCTTGTGTTTTTAAAACTTGATAAAAAATACCACCAAATATTTTATTTATATATTATATAAAAAAAAAATAGACTTTTTAGTGAGAAACATTGTGAGAGTTTCAATATCTCATACTAATTTTCTTAATTTTAAACAATTAAGAAAATCTCAATTAGCTAGTTAATTAGTCTATGATTTGTTTGATAATCCTACATCGGAAGAGCAAGGAAAAAGTGAATTGTTTTACTCATATAAAGTGAATCTTATATTCTCATTTAATATTGTGTGCATGTTTCAATTTAATATAATTTAAATTTTAAAATAAAATTTAAAAGTTTTAATTAATTAATTTTTGTGTAAGTTGGTTGGTTTTTTGACTTAGCCGATTAGGTTGAATCATTTTTTATTTGACTAATTCGTTGATTTAACTGCGATTTTAGCAGTTTCATTAAAATATATTAGTCAAATATACTTGATTCGAAATAAACTAAAAATTGATCTGATTAAAGATTGAATAACTGAGATTGCTTAATTAGAAATAAACTTCCCGTCCAAATAATTGTTATCTTTAATTTTATAATTGCATATCAAGAAAAGAAGAAAAAGTGAGTTATTTAACTAATATAAAGTGAACCTTAACATTGTAGTGTTGTACATGATTCAATTCAAGTTAGTTAAATTTTAAAATAAAAATAAAATTAAAAATGTTAATTAATTAATTTTTGTATAAGTTGGTTGGTCATTTGACCTAATCAATTAGGTTGAACCATTTTTGATTTGACTGAATAACCAGTTTAGCCGCGATTTCTCATATTGATTTTCTTAATTTTAAACAATTAATTTTTTTTTACACTAGCTAACTTTCATTTAACCATATAAAAATAAAATTATTATAGTTTATGATTTATTTTATAATCCCACATAGAGAGAAGAAAAAAAAAAAAGCGAGTTGTTTCACATATATAAATTAAATCTTATACTCACATTTAATATTGTAATATAATGCATAGTTCAATTTAAGACCGTTTATATTTTAAAATAAAAACTCTAATTAGTCTATGATATGATTTATTTTGTAATTCCATATCGGGAGAAGAAAGAAAGTGAGTTGTTTCACTTATATAAAGTGAATATTATACTCTCATTTAATATTATAGTGTTGCGCATGTTTCAATTCAAGATAATTTAAATTTTAAAATAAAATTTGAAAGTTTTAATTAATTAATTTTTGTGTAAGTTGGTTGATCTTTTGACCTAATTGATTAGACTGAATCATTTAAGGTTTGACTGATTCGTTGGTTTAATCGCGATTTTAGCGATTTTATCAAAATATATTAGTTAGATTTGTTTAATTTGAAATAAACTAAAGATTGACATAATTAAATATTAAACGATTAATTGCTTGATTAGAAATAAACTTTCCGTCCAAATAATTGTTAACTTTTATTTTCACATTGAGAAAAGAAGGAAAAAGTGAGTTATTTTCACCTATATAAAATGAACCTAATACTCATATTTAATATTGTAGTGTTATGCATATTTCAGTTCAAGACAGTTTAAATTTTAAAATTAAAATAACATTTAAAAGTTTTAATTAATTAAATTTTGTATAAGTTGGTTAGTCTTTTGACCTAACTGATTAGGCTGAACTAGTTTTGGTTTGATTGATTCGCTAGTTTAACCGCGATCTTAGCAGTTTTATCAAAAATATTGGTTAGATTTGTTTGATTCGAAATAAACTAAAAATTGACTTAATTAAAGATTAAATGACTGATATTGTTTGATTCAAAATAAACTTCCCGGCTGAACAATTTTTAAATTTATTTTACACATTCCCACATCAAGAAAAGAAAAAAAAAGTAAGTTGTTCCAGTTATACGAAGTAAACATTTGCTCCCATTTAATATTGTAGTATTATGTATGTTTCAATTGAAAACAATTTAAATTTTAAAATAAAATAAAATTTAAAAGTTTTATTAATTAATTTTTGTATAATTTGGTTGGTCTTTTGACCAATTTTAATGATTTTATCAATATATATATATGTATATTGTTTTATTTCTAAAAGGTATATTAAAATTTTGGGAAAATTGGTCTAAGATTCCTGCCCAACTTTTAGTATGAGGAGAGGTCCACAATAATATTTTTTGATATCTAAGGTCCCTTAATGTTATTTTAGGTTGTAATGGAGATTTCGTAGAACATCATGATGTGCAGATCAATTGTGCCTTTTACACTTCTCTCTCTCTCTATACTGTGTGTCACTATTGAGTTTCAACAATGGCAGATGAAGAAGAAAAACAGCAAACTCTGATATATGAATCCCCTCCCCCAACATCGTCTGCTGGACCTCCCTCCTTCATCTCTACTCTCTCCAACTCTTCATCTCCCTCCGCTACTTCGTTTCCATGCTCCACCATCCCACCATCTCTTCTTTCGACCTCCAACTCCACACACTCTCTCTCAAACTCTCTCTATCTTCCCAACCCTTCACTGCCTCTTTGCTTATTAATTTATATTCCAAAACCCGACTTCCAAATAATGCTAGTAAAGTGTTCGACGAAATTCCTCACAAAGACCAAGTTTGTTATAGGTTTATAATTGTTGAATTGAATTTTCTCTGGTTGAATTTTCTCTAGTTTGGACTAGATAATTTTCTCTGGTTTGGACCAAATAATTTTCTCTAGTTGAATTTTCTCTATCTTTCCTACCCTTTACGGCCTCTTTGCTTATCAATTTCTATTCCAAAACCTGACTTCTAGATAATGCTAGTAAAGTGTTCGACGAAATTCCTCACAGAGACCAAGTTTGTTGTAGGTCTATAGTTGTTGAATTGAATTTTCTCTGGTTTGGACCAAAGAATTTCCATGGTTAAATTTTTTCTACAGGGCAATGCTATGGTAAGACCATTCCTACTGTTTTTTTTATTTGTTGAACATTCTACATTTGTTATGTTACTGTTTTTTGTTCAATTTTCTCTGGGTTGATCAAAGCCACACAGATTTTCTCCAAATAGATAATAATTCATCACTAATGTCCAATTTTCGTTGTTAAAAATATAATAACGACATTTTTCACAACAAAAATATTTGATCCCTAAAAAATAATTTTGTCCCTAAATTTTAGTTTCTAATACCTAAATTTTTATAGTGTAGAATAATTGATATCATGGAAAATATTTTTCTCCCTCCCATAACACCCTTGTACTTTCATCACAATCTCACTTCAATTTCTTTATTTTTAATTGTGATAGTCAACCACTTACGTTTCAAAGTAAATTAATTGCAAGTTTCTCTGGATAGAGCCACACAAAGCCACACAAATTGTCTCTAACACAATTTTCTCTGGATAGAGCCACACAAAACCACACAAATTGTCTCTAACACAATTTTCTCTAGATAGAGTCACACAAAGCCACACAAATTTTCTTTAACATAATTTTCTCTGGAGAAAATTGTTCAAAATGGTGATTGTTTAATTTTCTTTAGTTTATTGTTGTCTAAATGGCTTTACAGTCTGGTTTAATAAAAAAATACAAAGAAAATTATGAGCAAATCAGGGAAAATTGGTCAAAAACATAGAGAAATTCTCTGGGAAGTCCAAAGAAATTCCCAAAATTTCTCTGAAGAGAATTTCTCAGGAAAGAAAATCTATGGGAGGTCCAGAGAAATTCTTTGGAAAATGCAGAGTCTAGAAAGAAAATCTCTGGGAAGGACAGAGAAATTCTCTGAGTCGAATTTTCTCTGGATAGATGTTGAGGGACTTTAGACATTATAAAAATATTGGGTGTCCTTTATGCTATAAAATCTTAATACCAGGGACCTTAAAAAAAAAAATCTCCTAAAATTTATGACAAACTTTAATATAGAATAAACTAAAATTGAAAATTTTATAAAATAAAATTTATTTTTATTTTATCATAAATGTAATTTTTTTGTAATTTATTCTATTTTTTACATCTTTACCAATTATTTTTATCTTATGACATCTATTCTTATTGTGAACTTAAAATATATAATTAATGACATAACAACCGTAATATATATACATATATATTCTAATGAAATGTTTAAAATATAATTAATTCTGAATTATTTTTCTATACTTCTTAAATAAATTTTACGTTATTATTTAATTTTAAAATTATTTTTAATTATTTATTTAGTCCGTGCATCGCAAGATTCATATATGTTAGTTATTTCTTAAAAAAATTAGGTGTCAACACACAAGGTAATATGATGCAATTGATGTAAGATTTCGAAGGTTCATCGAGCATGGTAGAGCCACATTCTACATTATAATTCTTGCAAGTTCAAACTAAAGATCTTTACAAGGTTGACCTCAAAAATATAATTTTCTTTTCCCACCCACACCAAAAAAAGAAAAAAAAGAAAAAAAAAAAAAAAAAGTGAGAACGAAATAAAATTAGTTTGACCTTGAAATTAAAGGAATGGCATTAATTGGACGAAGTTAGAGAATGACGTTTGGTGCAGCCCATCCACAACCTGAGATCAAGGACCTCTCTAATTAATTAATGAGCACTGGTACAGGGCCCGAAAGGGTTTCGAGCCAAACGGCTCGAATTTCAGAAGCAAGGAGGAAGAAGAAGAAGAAGGAGAGGAGGAAGAAGGAGAAGGAGAGGAGGAGAAACAGAACTGGAAGGGCCCTCAAAATGGTGTTGGAGGCAGAGGTGGAGGTGGAGGCGGAGGCGGAGGCGGCGGCGGGTGGAGGTGGACGAGCGACGAGCTGCGAGATCGGACGAGCGACGAGCTGCGACGCGGGCCGACGAGCTGTGACGCACGGCGGCGAGCTGCTCTTCTCTCTCTCGCCTCTGCTCTTCTCTCTGTTCAACGAAGAAGACGAAGAGAAAGAAAGAGAAGGAAGAAAAGGAAGAAAAGAAAAAAAAAAAAAATTCGAAGCCCAAAACGACGTCGCTTTGGACTTCGAGCCGGATTTGAGCCCCGGATTTCGGGCCCTCTAACATTATTCTTAATTAATTTATGAAAAACAATTAATTAATCAACTGAAGCTTATGATGAAATTTTATACTGCTTGAAATAAATAAATAAAGAAAGGGCTGGTAACCGAGGGAGCACGTGGAATGCAACATGCCCAAGACGTTACCAGTTTGATGATCCCTATAAGTACAGAGTAGAGGGTACGTTGCCGACGCCTCATTGGCCCATCCACTCCTGTCTATTGAGCAAGGATCCTTTAGAATTTTTTTTTTAAAAATTTCTTAGAGTGGTGCATTGTGTAATTGAGATTTAATGATAAGTTATATCAATTTTTTAACATTAAATCTCAACCACACAATACATCACTTTAGAAAACTTTAAGAAAAAAACACTCTAGAAGAGCCTTGGTGCTATCAATTTGCCCATTTGCTCTAATTTTTTTTTAGAGATACTTGCTAATAATCTAATTTGGAGAATGTCTTAACACATTAGATCCATTTAATATTTTTTTGGGACAAATTACATAAACTTCTCTTGAGGTTTAGTTAAATTACAGCTTCTCTTATGAGATTTTACAAATTATATCTCGTCTCCTGAGATTTATATTCGTATAACAATTTAACATATACTGTTAACTAAATGTTAAGAATGGTTAGCTAACATCACCAAAATTAAACTGATGGACAATATTGCCCCTGCTGAAATCCCTTTGAGAAATTAACAAAATTTGTGAAAGAATTACGTCGAATGGAAAAAAAAAAAAAAGTTTTTCGAATCATGTTTGATTTGTTATTTAGAAAAAAATTTCAAAATTTAAAAAAAAAAAACCAATTTAATAAAACTAAATATGAAAAAATATATTTAATTTGTAAAAATTATTTCTAACCACTCAAAAGATAAAATTATATAAAAATAATAATAATTTTTTATTTTTTATTTTTTAAATCAAACCAAACAGATTTTAAGAATTTTTTAACAAGTCATTTATTGTGTTTTAACTTATTTAATTATTTTTTAATTTTATGATATTTTCATAATCTGACACTGCAACATATAAGAGTTTTAGATATCAATGTTTTTGGTCTCTAAAAGTAAAAATTTTGTTGCAAAAGACATTTAGGGATTAAGTTCTATTGCCGTGAGGATGATCGCTAAAATGTGGCCCTGAAAAGTCACAAATACGACTTTTAGTGAAAAAATTTCGAAAATGTCAGTAGTAAATAGACTTTTAGTAATAAAATAATTTGGTCTCAAAATGATTTATTTTTTGAGATAAAAAATTTGATTCCAAAAAGATAATAATTAATCACTAATGTTCAATTTTCGTTACTAAAAATATAATGACGACACTTTTAGCAGTCCCTTAAAAATAATTTTGTCCTTAAATTTTGGTTTCTAAAATCTTAATTTTTTGTAGTGTGATAAGTTTTTTTCCATTTTTAATTTTGCATTTCATAATTTATTTAAAAATGATAATTTAGCTAAACCTCAGGAAGGAATCTGTAATTATCTAAATCTCAGGGGGGAATCTGTAATTTAGCTAAACCTCAAGGGGATGTAGGTAATTTGCCCTTACTTGTCAAAAGGGCATTTTAGTCAATTTATGATATCCGTTAAAGGAGTTAATTGTGTTGGGACGGGATGTAATTTTTGAAACTTCAGGGGGGAATCTGTAATTTCGTTAAATTTTAAGGGATGTGTAGGTAATTTGCCTTTTTTTTAATTAGTAAATAGTTTGGTGAGAAGTCATTTTTATTATTTTGACGGATATTTTGTTTTCAATTTTATCCCTTAATTTATCTGTTGACTTTTGTTGACTTTTTGGTCAAATTTTTTTCCCATCTGTCTAAAATTTTTCCTATCCATTCAAATTCATATCTGTTCAAATTTTTTACCTTATCTATTTAATTTTTTAATATTTTCAATTCAAAATTTCCTTATCTGTTTAAATATTTGCCCAAATAAAATTCTATCTATCAATTTTTTTGTCTATGTATTCAATTTCCCCAGATTTGTTCAATTTTTTCCCTATTTGTTCAATGTTTTTTTATCTTTTCAGTTCAAATTTTGTTCCTATCTGTTAAATCAACTCTATTTGATGTCAAATATTTTCTGTCTGCTGAAGTTTTGTATCTATTTGTCACAATTGCCAAAGAGATGAGAGAGTTATTTTTTATTTTTATTATTTTTTTTTTGATAACTCAGGTATCCCCAACCCTCCGATTTTTAGGGAAGTCAGGACTAATCCTGAGGGGTATTTAGCCGGTGGGAAGCCGGACACCCTTGCACAAACTGCTGCAGGCACTCACCCAGTGGGGAATCGAACCTGGGACGTGCGCCTTACCCACACAACCCAGGCAACGCCCTAACCACTTTGTTGCAATACCAAGCCAAATCAAACCTATCTATTAAAAAATTATTATTATTTCTATCTATTCAAATATTTCTCTCTCATCTATTCAACACAAGAACAAAAAAAAAATAAAAAATGGTGCAATCTATTTCATTTTCATCAACATCAACATCAACATCGTGGTGTTTTGGGAAGATAGTTAAAAGTTGAATTTTTTTTTGTGGCTTTTTTTGACTTTTTTTTTT